>JAHUYU010001432.1:0-26235 GCA_030439765.1 Tripidium arundinaceum
TATATATATAACGTGTGGTCTTAAGGTCTAAAATAAAAAGAGAGTGTGTACAGAAGTTTGCTTTCTTAACTAAAATGGACTCTGAAGATAATCTCTAAAGCATGGAAATGATGAATAGTTGCTCTGTTGTAATTCTTCTCAAGCACCTAGTTTTCAGTCTTGAATTCTCTTGAGTTTTGGATAAAATTGTTTCAACCTGAAGATTTACTCTGAACTTCAAACTCGTGGGTAGCATAGCTTGATCTAAGTCTGGATAATTGACGGATATGATATGAGAAGGTCTAAGCTACTATTTATCTTGTTCCTAGTGACACTAGAGTTCCAGACATTTATCTTTTGAAAAACTTTAAAATGCTACATGATGAGTTCCTGTATGATAAGAGCTTAATTTTCTACCACAGCCATATATGCTAGTAGACTAGGAAAACTTTCATATATATACTGCTTGTTATTGCAATGAGTTTTGTCAAGTTTTGTTGACCCTTAGAGACTTGTCATGCTTTTAAAATTAAGATCACGCACACTCCACCCAAATATGCTGCTTCTATCCTAGAAGTACGCAACAGCATGCCATTCCATTTAGATCCACCCAAAAATGTTTGACTCCTACACTGGGAGTGAACACCAAAAATATGTCTGATAGGATTTTCCATCTACCTAATCACCTCAATGCCACCAAATAAAGCTCCAATATTCTTGTTGTTATCTCTCAAAATTCTATTACAGAAAGTGGCTTGGGCTGTATAAAAAAATAGACAAGTGTCCGAAGTATCTAAAAAAATGGGTGCAAAGTTGCCCCGCAGTGAGAGGAAAAACAATGGGAACTCCGATTCCCGCCATTAGTTAAAAAAAGAGAGAAAGAGTACAGCCCCGGTTCTCTCAATTATTTTCAAGTTCCAAAAAGACAGATATTTCAAGGAGCAAACTAGAATTAGGCTTTCACCCTCACCACCGTTTACCCTACTCATATCTACTTCACACACATATCCACACACATGCACATCTTGATTTGATTGTATGACTTGTTTCTGTGGATCCATTGTTTGACTTTATAATAGATGCTTTGCAAATATGTATGTGCTGTTTCCACACCTATGAGCTCCACATAAGCCTTAGTTGTAGGATGAGAGAGAAGGCACAATGTTTTTCTGCCTTAACCCAAAAATACCACATATTCTAAAGAGAGAAGGCATAACATCATTATTGCCTTGGTAAGGATCCACAAATACCACATATTGAGAGACTTGAGAGTGTCATACAATGGAATCTCTGAGTTTTATTTTGAAAACTTATAAAACTCCAGAATGATGGTTGAACAAAGAGCTTGAGACATAGTGCTTGACTTGACCGTTCTGTCTTTCAATTGCTCAAGACCCAAGTGAAGGCTGAAGCCCCATGGTTGAAGGTAATATGGGTAAGTTTGAAAGTCATATCAGTTTACTCTAATTCGAAGGAAAATTCTTGTTTGAATGCATGTGTACTTTTGAGGAGTGAAAGCATGGCAGAAACTCCTGATCCATCACTGGGTTTAGCATTGCTCAGGGACGAGCAAAGGTTAAACTTGGGGGAGTTGTTGACGGTAGTTAACAACCAATATAAACTGTCAAAGAAATTGAATAAAGGTCATAAAAGCAATGGCCAACATATACTAGGGGTTTAAACTAATAGAATTACATTGTTTTGGTGAATCTGTGTTTCTGCAGGGTTTATTCGGAAAACAATCAAGAAAGGACCCACTTGTCAGATTAATTTGCATATTCCACACGAGCACCAACTCTATAAGGTTCCAAAAGACGCCAGAGAGCCACCCCCCAAGGCAGACCTCGAGAGGCCGCTAGATGGGGCCAGCCGGCCTCCTCACTGGGCCGGCCGGCCTATGGGCCCATAATGTCAGCCTTTGCTTCAACGTCGGTTCCTCCACCACCTTAGGGTTTACATCTAAGCCATTGGTTAAGCTCGGTTTGATCCGAGGGTCTATAATTGATGCTCCGGCCTATATAAGCCAGCCCCTGCCCCCCTGATATCAACAGAAGAAGAGTCAAGTCATTTGAAAAGACAGAAACCCTAATCATCCTCAGAGCTCCACCATATTCTAGGGCATAGCTAGTTAGGATAGATCTAGAAGGAGGCAATCTTCGCTTGGATTCCTGATCGTGTCAAGAGCGCGGCTTGGTAAAGCCTTCTGTATCCTTTCTCTTGTATCTTTTATTATTCATATGTTTGCTACAATAGATTCGACATTGTTCTATATAATATTTATGTTCTTAGTTATCATGTTCATCGTCTACTTTGATTATATGTTTAGTATAGCTAGTTTATCTTTATATTCAAACATAAGTTCGTATAGCGCTCGCTTTGGTGTACATGGGGTGAGTGGTGGACATTGTGTAAGCATGGTGCTTATACGTTGTTTACCTGTGGATGCACCCTACATTCCGGGCCATGTGGTAGATCGCAGATGTGACACTCCTGTTGAGTCCTTTGTAGTCCACTCCTCGAATGTAGGACAAGTAGGATCTGGTTGCGAAGGAAGACATGCTATCCCTTATGTGTAGATATGAAGTTAATCTTAGCTATGACTACTAAATATAATTTCACTAATCATTGTATGCTTTGACTTGCAATTAAGAATGACATAGGAATATTCTTCTTAGTTCTACCTATTCAATGCTAATGGTATAGAAGGGAGTACTCTAAGTGATCATTATCATTTATGACTTATCATTTATCATTTATTTATCTCGTGACTTACCCCTGTTGAGAGTAGAAAGATTGGATATGGTTTATCTCTCTATCATAAGTATAAGTTGTTATCATATTCCTGCTGCCCTTCCTTTCCTGTGGTAAAAATATAAATAACGATACTTAAAATTACTCCCGGGTGAAATGCTACAATGGTAAATTATCTGTGCGCTTGCAGATCCTTATATTCGTAGTTGCATCATTCTCATAAGTGTCGTATAATTACCAACAAATATTTCTGGCATCATGTTAGGGATGACAACCTAACTTAAGTGATGTTAAGAAAATGTCAACATGCAGCTCCCACATCAGGCAGAGGGCGCAGGGGCTTTCGGCCACTTTGTGCCGGAAGACTGTCCAAAAGATTGATAATTGATTTTTCTTTCCCTTCAATCTCTCAAACCAATCACTAATTCATTCGTCCAATTATCCCATTTGATAGATCTTCGAGGGTAGCACAACTCTCATAATAGGGGCTTGAACTAGTTCGGCTTTGTTTGCAAAATATTTAATTCTCCGATTTAGCCGATTTTTAGAAATTCAGATTTCGGATTCAAGTATTATCTTTCGAATTAAATATTTTGCAAACAAAGCCGAACTAGTTCAAGCCCCTATTATGAGAGTTGTGCTACCCTCGAAGATCTATCAAATGGGATAATTGGACGAATGAATTAGTGATTGGTTTGAGAGATTGAAGGGAAAGAAAAATCAATTATCAATCTTTTGGACAGTCTTCCGGCACAAAGTGGCCGAAAGCCCCTGCGCCCTCTGCCTGATGTGGGAGCTGCATGTTGACATTTTCTTAACATCACTTAAGTTAGGTTGTCATCCCTAACATGATGCCAGAAATATTTGTTGGTAATTATACGACACTTATGAGAATGATGCAACTACGAATATAAGGATCTGCAAGCGCACAGATAATTTACCATTGTAGCATTTCACCCGGGAGTAATTTTAAGTATCGTTATTTATATTTTTACCACAGGAAAGGAAGGGCAGCAGGAATATGATAACAACTTATACTTATGATAGAGAGATAAACCATATCCAATCTTTCTACTCTCAACAGGGGTAAGTCACGAGATAAATAAATGATAAATGATAAGTCATAAATGATAATGATCACTTAGAGTACTCCCTTCTATACCATTAGCATTGAATAGGTAGAACTAAGAAGAATATTCCTATGTCATTCTTAATTGCAAGTCAAAGCATACAATGATTAGTGAAATTATATTTAGTAGTCATAGCTAAGATTAACTTCATATCTACACATAAGGGATAGCATGTCTTCCTTCGCAACCAGATCCTACTTGTCCTACATTCGAGGAGTGGACTACAAAGGACTCAACAGGAGTGTCACATCTGCGATCTACCACATGGCCCGGAATGTAGGGTGCATCCACAGGTAAACAACGTATAAGCACCATGCTTACACAATGTCCACCACTCACCCCATGTACACCAAAGCGAGCGCTATACGAACTTATGTTTGAATATAAAGATAAACTAGCTATACTAAACATATAATCAAAGTAGACGATGAACATGATAACTAAGAACATAAATATTATATAGAACAATGTCGAATCTATTGTAGCAAACATATGAATAATAAAAGATACAAGAGAAAGGATACAGAAGGCTTTACCAAGCCGCGCTCTTGACACGATCAGGAATCCAAGCGAAGATTGCCTCCTTCTAGATCTATCCTAACTAGCTATGCCCTAGAATATGGTGGAGCTCTGAGGATGATTAGGGTTTCTGTCTTTTCAAATGACTTGACTCTTCTTCTGTTGATATCAGGGGGGCAGGGGCTGGCTTATATAGGCCGGAGCATCAATTATAGACCCTCGGATCAAACCGAGCTTAACCAATGGCTTAGATGTAAACCCTAAGGTGGTGGAGGAACCGACGTTGAAGCAAAGGCTGACATTATGGGCCCATAGGCCGGCCGGCCCAGTGAGGAGGCCGGCTGGCCCCATCTAGCGGCCTCTCGAGGTCTGCCTTGGGGGGTGGCTCTCTGGCGTCTTTTGGAACCTTATAGAGTTGGTGCTCGTGTGGAATATGCAAATTAATCTGACAAGTGGGTCCTTTCTTGATTGTTTTCCGAATAAACCCTGCAGAAACACAGATTCACCAAAACAATGTAATTCTATTAGTTTAAACCCCTAGTATATGTTGGCCATTGCTTTTATGACCTTTATTCAATTTCTTTGACAGTTTATATTGGTTGTTAACTACCGTCAACAACTCCCCCAAGTTTAACCTTTGCTCGTCCCTGAGCAATGCTAAACCCAGTGATGGATCAGGAGTTTCTGCCATGCTTTCACTCCTCAAAAGTACACATGCATTCAAACAAGAATTTTCCTTCGAATTAGAGTAAACTGATATGACTTTCAAACTTACCCATATTACCTTCAACCATGGGGCTTCAGCCTTCACTTGGGTCTTGAGCAATTGAAAGACAGAACGGTCAAGTCAAGCACTATGTCTCAAGCTCTTTGTTCAACCATCATTCTGGAGTTTTATAAGTTTTCAAAATAAAACTCAGAGATTCCATTGTATGACACTCTCAAGTCTCTCAATATGTGGTATTTGTGGATCCTTACCAAGGCAATAATGATGTTATGCCTTCTCTCTTTAGAATATGTGGTATTTTTGGGTTAAGGCAGAAAAACATTGTGCCTTCTCTCTCATCCTACAACTAAGGCTTATGTGGAGCTCATAGGTGTGGAAACAGCACATACATATTTGCAAAGCATCTATTATAAAGTCAAACAATGGATCCACAGAAACAAGTCATACAATCAAATCAAGATGTGCATGTGTGTGGATATGTGTGTGAAGTAGATATGAGTAGGGTAAACGGTGGTGAGGGTGAAAGCCTAATTCTAGTTTGCTCCTTGAAATATCTGTCTTTTTGGAAC
The DNA here is from genome assembly GCA_030439765.1 of Tripidium arundinaceum. Lineage (NCBI taxonomy): Eukaryota > Viridiplantae > Streptophyta > Magnoliopsida > Poales > Poaceae > Tripidium > Tripidium arundinaceum. The sequence goes on from JAHUYU010001432.1 coordinate 5,676, forward strand.
TTGAAAATAATTGAGAGAACCGGGGCTGTACTCTTTCTCTCTTTTTTAACTAATGGCGGGAATCGGAGTTCCCATTGTTTTTCCTCTCTCACTGCGGGGCAACTTTGCACCCATTTTTTTAGATACTTCGGACACTTGTCTATTTTTTTATACAGCCCAAGCCACTTTCTGTAATAGAATTTTGAGAGATAACAACAAGAATATTGGAGCTTTATTTGGTGGCATTGAGGTGATTAGGTAGATGGAAAATCCTATCAGACATATTTTTGGTGTTCACTCCCAGTGTAGGAGTCAAACATTTTTGGGTGGATCTAAATGGAATGGCATGCTGTTGCGTACTTCTAGGATAGAAGCAGCATATTTGGGTGGAGTGTGCGTGATCTTAATTTTAAAAGCATGACAAGTCTCTAAGGGTCAACAAAACTTGACAAAACTCATTGCAATAACAAGCAGTATATATATGAAAGTTTTCCTAGTCTACTAGCATATATGGCTGTGGTAGAAAATTAAGCTCTTATCATACAGGAACTCATCATGTAGCATTTTAAAGTTTTTCAAAAGATAAATGTCTGGAACTCTAGTGTCACTAGGAACAAGATAAATAGTAGCTTAGACCTTCTCATATCATATCCGTCAATTATCCAGACTTAGATCAAGCTATGCTACCCACGAGTTTGAAGTTCAGAGTAAATCTTCAGGTTGAAACAATTTTATCCAAAACTCAAGAGAATTCAAGACTGAAAACTAGGTGCTTGAGAAGAATTACAACAGAGCAACTATTCATCATTTCCATGCTTTAGAGATTATCTTCAGAGTCCATTTTAGTTAAGAAAGCAAACTTCTGTACACACTCTCTTTTTATTTTAGACCTTAAGACCACACGTTATATATATATATATATAGATAAAGATAAGTTTTTATTTTGTTTTCAGTTATACATCTTTTTATTATTATTATTTAGTAGCTAATAAAGTAAACTTAATTAAACCAAAAGGGAAAGAAATACTTATCTCAGATACATGGGGGATTGCCCTCTCCCCCAAGCTAGATGTTGACGTAGTTGTTCGATCTTGTGATGTGAGCCAGACTAACAGCGAAGATGTACTTCCCGTAGCGAAGCATCGATTGATGTTGATGGTGTCTGGTATGGCAGTTCTCCAGCAGTGATAGAACACCTTCCCGTCTGTCATGTCTTTAAATCCTGTGAAACTCAAATAGACAACAAAACTTGTGGAACAGACTAAGCGTTAGTGGTTGGCCACTTAAGCCTCAGTTTCCTAGAGCTTTTAATGATTGATTATTTCTTTTCTAAGCAAAATTCAGCAGAATCTTGTTCTCAATATTTTTTTTGAATTTTTCTTTTATGATGCAGAGAAAAATGTAACAAGATGAATGCATTTTTATTTTTATTTTTATGCCACCACAATGAATATCCTCATGGGTTTTATGTCATAAAATTATTCACATGGGGCTTAGGATTTTTTTATTACTACTAATGCAACAAAAAGCAATATTTTTATTTTCTTTTCTAATGCAAAAAGTAGCAAGGGAAATATGCCTAAAGAAGTGATTATGCAGCGCAAGGAAAATAAATATGCAATACTAAAAATAAATATGGATAACTTCCGAGTTTACCTCCCGGTGAGGATTCGGTGATTTAAGTCCACCAAAATGGACTTCTTGCCGTGTTCTTTATTCCTCCCAGGGTGCATCAGTCGATCCTGGGGATGGAGACCCTGATGATTGCACCTCTTGTGATGATGAGCTTGATGATGGTGTTACTTTTTCCTTCCACACTTGCTTGGTTTGAGGACTTGACTTCAGTGTAGAGGACTCATCCTTCACAGCTTATTCTTCTTCATTCTTGGGGTGATGATTCTTTTGGTTTTGATTTGATCAGCGTCTCCTCCTGGAGCAGTTCTTCTTTAGCTGCTCATAAGTTGTATAGCTATTGAAATAACAACGTACCTTTTCTGTTGGAAACTAGAAGTGGATTCCCCCTGATTTGATGTAAATGATTACACTGGTGGTGTTGAGGAACGGTCTTCCAAGGATGATGGGTGTGTCGTCCTCCTCTCCCATATCTAGGACCATAAAGTCGGCGGGAACATAGTGATCTTGAATCTTGACCATGACGTCTTTTGCTATTCCCTCTGGAAATCGAAATGTCTGGTCCTCCATTTTCAACAGTATATATGTGGGGTATAAAGGTTCTTTGAACAAATGGTCATAGGTTACCTTAGACATTATGTTGACGCTTGATCCAATGTCGCAGGGGGTCTTGTGGAAGATATTTTGTGCAATAGTACATTCGATCATCGGTACTCCTGGATCATCCTTCTTGGTGAGGTATGGTGAGATGAGGAGATGGTCGTATTCTGATCTGGCTGAATTTATCATCTTGACTGATTCTTGTTGTGGCTGCCTGATCTTGTTCCTCTTCTTCGGTTGTTCTTCTTCTTCTTGTATGCAGTTGTGTCCTCGTTTATGTACCCCTTCTGCGGATGAGTAGGAGATTGCAGTGTTCGATTCTTGAAAATGAACTTCTCCTTTCTATCCTTGATTGTGAAACAAATCTTGGCACTGTCTGTATAGATGATGGCATTGGCGGTGCTCAGGAATGGTCAGCCCAAAATGATGGGTGCCCTGTCATCTCCTCCTGTTTCCACCACTACAAAGTCTGCAGGTACATACGAGTTTCCAACTCGCACATAGATATCTTAAAAAATTCCCTCGGGGTAGCAGAGTGACTGATCTGCAAGCTGTATACGCATGGTTGTATACAACAAAGGTTCTCCATGAATTTTCTCGTAAATTACCTTTGGCATAATGTTGACACTTCCTCCGAAGTCACAGACAGCTTCTTTGAACTCATAAGGTCCAAGAGCCATGGGGATGACAGGTCGTCCTAGGTCTCCCTTCTTGACACGCATAGAGTCATCTCTCCATCCTCCTGATGAAGACTGTCTATAGTAGCATCCTGCATTATGGATATCGACAAGATTTGCAGTTTCGGGTTCTTCCGACTGCCACGGAATCTTACCTTTGTTGGCTAAAGGAACAGCAGCTGCCAGCTGAGCTATTTGTGATTCTATCATTTTATTGAAGTTGTGCTGGTTCTTAATGGCAGAAGAAAAGCTATTCATTCTATTGTTTATATTTTCAAGCATTTTATTATTGGAAGCTAACTTCCTTGATTCTGTTAAGGACGATAATTGTTGTTGTTGTTGATGTAGTTCATATCCTCTTGAATTCTAGGGCAGTTGTTCCCTGAATGCCCAGTGTTTCCACACTCTTCACATGTCATGCGGGAATCGTGAATGTGCATGACTTCTTGCTTCTCATTGGCTCGTTCATCAAGCCTCTTCATTAGCAAGTCTGTCTTGGTAGATAACATGTCTACCTCCTTGAGTTGGTGCATACCTCCACCTCTCTTGCGGGTCTGTTGACGTTCTTCATTCCAACCTTGGTTAGAGGCCATCTTCTCCACTAGAGATGTTGCTTGTGGAATTGTGAGTGATAGAAAAGCACCTCCAATAGCAGCATCCATGTTCTCACGGGTGCTATTGGTGAGCCTTGGTAGAAAGTCTACATGAGTAGCCAATTCTCCATCCCATAATGAGGATAGTCTGATATGTAGTCTTGAAAACATTCCCATGCCTCAGGGACAGATTCATCGTGTTGCTACTGAAAACTTGTAATTTTCCCACGCAGAGCATTTGTTTTGCCCATGGAAAAGAACTTTGCTAGGAAGGCAGTGGAGTAGATCTCCTAGGTAGTGTTTCTATCTTTGTTGGCGTAGAACCATTGCTTCACCTTCCCCAAGAGTGAGAATGGGATGAGGTGAAGTAGGATGGCGTCTCTGGTAACTCCTTGGATGGTGAAAGTACTACAGATCTCCAGGAAGTGTTGGAGATGAGCACTAGCATTTTCATGTGCCTTTCCACAGAACTGACTAGCTTGCACCATGTTGATGAGAGCTGGCTTAAGCTCAAAACCATTGTCTCCAATGTTCACCGCCGGTCCAGTACAGATGTTAGCCATAGTTGGAGCAAAGAATTCATGGAGAGTTCTGTCAGCCATAGCTTTAAAATCTGGTGTTAAGCTTCGCCTGATTTGGTTGTCTTCCGACGTTAAGACTAGAATTTCTTGAGTTTGGCTTTTGTTCATCTGATTAGTTCTTCTGGATCGTCAACGAAATTTGTCGGAAGATCAAAACCGGTCATTTACCCTGCATAAGATATAAAAGTAGACAGAATAAGGGTAAGCCTGTTTGCGTAGAGATAAATGGTTTCCTTGATCACATTAGTGAGTATAAGTGTATCAATATTCCTTTTAAATGCCTAACTTCCTTCCCCGGCAACGGCGCCAGAAATGCTTGTTGACATTTCTTAACATCACTTAAGCTAGGTTATCATCCCCAGCATGATGCCAGAAATGTTTGTTGGTAATTATAAGACACTTATGAGAATGATGCAACTATGAATATAAGGATCTACAAGCACACAGATAATTTACCATTGTAGCATTTCACCCGGGAGTAATTCCAGGTATCGTTATTTATATTTTTACCACAGGAAAGGAAGGGCAGCAGGAATATGATAACAACTTATACTTATGATGGAGAGATAAACCATATCCAATCTTTCTACTCTCAACAAGGGTAAGTCACGAGATAGATAAATAATTAAATGATAAATGATAAGTCATAAATGATAATGATCACTCAGAGTACTCCCTTCTATAGTATTAGCATTGAATAGGTAGAACTAAGAAGAATATTCCTATGTCATTCTTAATTACAAGTCAAAGCATACAATGATTAGTGAACTTATATTTAGTAGTCATAGCTAAGATTAACTTCATATCTACACATAAGGGATATTACTAAGGAAGATCAAGAATAGAGCATGTCTTCCTTCGCAACCAGATCCTACTTGTCCTACATTCGGGGAGTGAACTACAGTGGACTCAACGGGAGTGTCACATCCGCGATCTACCACATGGCCCGGAATATAGGGTGCATCCGCAGGTAAACAACGTATAAACACCATGCTTACACAGTGTCCACCACTCACCCCATGTACACCAAGGCGAGCGCTATATGAACTTATGTTTAAATATAAAGATAAACTAGCTATACTAAACATATAATCAAAGTAGATGATGAACATGATAACTAAGAACATAAATATTATATAGAACAATGTCGAATCTATTGTAGCAAACATATGAATAATGAAAGATACAAGAGAGAGGATACAGAAGGCTTACCAAGCCGCGCTCTTGACATGATCAGGAATCCAAGCGAAGCTTGCCTCCTTCTAGATCTATCCTAACTAGCTATGCCCTAGAATATGGTGGAGCTCTGAGGATGATTAGGGTTTCTGTCTTTTCAAATGACTTGACTCTTCTTCTGTTGACATCAGGGGGGCATGGGCTGGCTTATATAGGCCGGAGCATCAATTCTAGACCCTCGGATCAAACCGACCTTAATCAATGGCTTAGATGCAAACCCTAAGGTGGTGGAGGAACCGACGTTGAAGCAGAGGCTGATATTATGGGCCCATAGGCCGGTCCGCCTTGTGAGGTGGCCGGCCGGCCCAACCTGGCGGCCTCTCAAGGACTGCCTCGGGGGGTGGCTCTCTGGTGTCCTCTGGAACCTTCTAGAGTTGGTGCTCGTACGGAATATGCAAATTAATCTGACAAGTGGGTCCTCTTTTGACTGTTTTCCGAATAAACCCTGCAGAAACACAGATTCACCAAAACTATGGAATTCTGTTAGTCTAAACCCCTAATCTATGTTGGCCATTGCTTTTATGCCCTTTATTCAATTTTTTTGATGGTTTATAATGGTTGTTAACTACCGTCAACACCGCGCCCCTCTAATCGCCCCATGTGGAGAGCAAAGCCTGTCCCTTGCGCTCGTCCTCCCTTTCCCATTAACTCTTTGGCTCTCGATGCTTTCCTCCCTTCTCTGCTCGCTCTCCCTCAACCTGTCAAGCTCCAAGCCGTCGGCCTCCTCCATCTCTCCGTTCCCTGTCCTGACTCAAGGAAGAAGAAGGGTATAAATCGGATGCAAAAGCTTTTTTATGGGTTTTTATGCAAAGTTATTAGACATGCATTTACATATATGGGCTTTGTTAATTTGAGGAAGGAGTCGCTATTGCTCTGCTCAGCGTCGGCCACGGCTCTGCGTCGCCCCAACAGAAAGAGCGAGAGAGATGGAGATCGAGGGAGGAGGGAGAGCGAGCAGAGAAGGGAGGAAAGCATCGAGAGCCAAAGAGTTAATGGGAAAGGGAGGACGAGCGCAAGGGACAGGCTTTGCTCTCCACATGGGCGATTAGAGGGGCGCGGTGTTGACGGTAGTTAACAACCATTATAAACCATCAAAAAAATTGAATAAAGGGCATAAAAGCAATGGCCAACATAGATTAGGGGTTTAGACTAACAGAATTCCATAGTTTTGGTGAATCTGTGTTTCTGCAGGGTTTATTCGGAAAACAGTCAAAAGAGGACCCACTTGTCAGATTAATTTGCATATTCCGTACGAGCACCAACTCTAGAAGGTTCCAGAGGACACCAGAGAGCCACCCCCCGAGGCAGTCCTTGAGAGGCCGCCAGGTTGGGCCGGCCGGCCACCTCACAAGGCGGACCGGCCTATGGGCCCATAATATCAGCCTCTGCTTCAACGTCGGTTCCTCCACCACCTTAGGGTTTGCATCTAAGCCATTGATTAAGGTCGGTTTGATCCGAGGGTCTAGAATTGATGCTCCGGCCTATATAAGCCAGCCCATGCCCCCCTGATGTCAACAGAAGAAGAGTCAAGTCATTTGAAAAGACAGAAACCCTAATCATCCTCAGAGCTCCACCATATTCTAGGGCATAGCTAGTTAGGATAGATCTAGAAGGAGGCAAGCTTCGCTTGGATTCCTGATCATGTCAAGAGCGCGGCTTGGTAAAGCCTTCTGTATCCTCTCTCTTGTATCTTTCATTATTCATATGTTTGCTACAATAGATTCGACATTGTTCTATATAATATTTATGTTCTTAGTTATCATGTTCATCATCTACTTTGATTATATGTTTAGTATAGCTAGTTTATCTTTATATTTAAACATAAGTTCATATAGCGCTCGCCTTGGTGTACATGGGGTGAGTGGTGGACACTGTGTAAGCATGGTGTTTATACGTTGTTTACCTGCGGATGCACCCTATATTCCGGGCCATGTGGTAGATCGCGGATGTGACACTCCCGTTGAGTCCACTGTAGTTCACTCCCCGAATGTAGGACAAGTAGGATCTGGTTGCGAAGGAAGACATGCTCTATTCTTGATCTTCCTTAGTAATATCCCTTATGTGTAGATATGAAGTTAATCTTAGCTATGACTACTAAATATAAGTTCACTAATCATTGTATGCTTTGACTTGTAATTAAGAATGACATAGGAATATTCTTCTTAGTTCTACCTATTCAATGCTAATACTATAGAAGGGAGTACTCTGAGTGATCATTATCATTTATGACTTATCATTTATCATTTAATTATTTATCTATCTCGTGACTTACCCTTGTTGAGAGTAGAAAGATTGGATATGGTTTATCTCTCCATCATAAGTATAAGTTGTTATCATATTCCTGCTGCCCTTCCTTTCCTGTGGTAAAAATATAAATAACGATACCTGGAATTACTCCCGGGTGAAATGCTACAATGGTAAATTATCTGTGTGCTTGTAGATCCTTATATTCATAGTTGCATCATTCTCATAAGTGTCTTATAATTACCAACAAACATTTCTGGCATCATGCTGGGGATGATAACCTAGCTTAAGTGATGTTAAGAAATGTCAACAAGCATTTCTGGCGCCGTTGCCGGGGAAGGAAGTTAGGCATTTAAAAGGAATATTGATACACTTATACTCACTAATGTGATCAAGGAAACCATTTATCTCTACGCAAACAGGCTTACCCTTATTCTGTCTACTTTTATATCTTATGCAGGGTAAATGACCGGTTTTGATCTTCCGACAAATTTCGTTGACGATCCAGAAGAACTAATCAGATGAACAAAAGCCAAACTCAAGAAATTCTAGTCTTAACGTCGGAAGACAACCAAATCAGGCGAAGCTTAACACCAGATTTTAAAGCTATGGCTGACAGAACTCTCCATGAATTCTTTGCTCCAACTATGGCTAACATCTGTACTGGACCGGCGGTGAACATTGGAGACAATGGTTTTGAGCTTAAGCCAGCTCTCATCAACATGGTGCAAGCTAGTCAGTTCTGTGGAAAGGCACATGAAAATGCTAGTGCTCATCTCCAACACTTCCTGGAGATCTGTAGTACTTTCACCATCCAAGGAGTTACCAGAGACGCCATCCTACTTCACCTCATCCCATTCTCACTCTTGGGGAAGGTGAAGCAATGGTTCTACGCCAACAAAGATAGAAACACTACCTAGGAGATCTACTCCACTGCCTTCCTAGCAAAGTTCTTTTCCATGGGCAAAACAAATGCTCTGCGTGGGAAAATTACAAGTTTTCAGTAGCAACACGATGAATCTGTCCCTGAGGCATGGGAATGTTTTCAAGACTACATATCAGACTATCCTCATTATGGGATGGAGAATTGGCTACTCATGTAGACTTTCTACCAAGGCTCACCAATAGCACCCGTGAGAACATGGATGCTGCTATTGGAGGTGCTTTTCTATCACTCACAATTCCACAAGCAACATCTCTAGTGGAGAAGATGGCCTCTAACCAAGGTTGGAATGAAGAACGTCAACAGACCCGCAAGAGAGGTGGAGGTATGCACCAACTCAAGGAGGTAGACATGTTATCTACCAAGACAGACTTGCTAATGAAGAGGCTTGATGAACGAGCCAATGAGAAGCAAGAAGTCATGCACATTCACGATTCCCGCATGACATGTGAAGAGTGTGGAAACACTGGGCATTCAGGGAACAACTGCCCTAGAATTCAAGAGGATATGAACTACATCAACAACAACAACAATTATCGTCCTTAACAGAATCAAGGAAGTTAGCTTCCAATAATAAAATGCTTGAAAATATAAACAATAGAATGAATAGCTTTTCTTCTGCCATTAAGAACCAGCACAACTTCAATAAAATGATAGAATCACAAATAGCTCAGCTGGCAGCTGCTGTTCCTTTAGCCAACAAAGGTTCTCCATGAATTTTCTCGTAAATTACCTTTGGCATAATGTTGACACTTCCTCCGAAGTCACAGACAGCTTCTTTGAACTCATAGGTCCAAGAGCCATGGGGATGACAGGTCGTCCTAGGTCTCCCTTCTTGACACGCATAGAGTCATCTCTCCATCCTCCTGATGAAGACTGTCTATAGTAGCATCCTGCATTATGGATATCGACAAGATTTGCAGTTTCGGGTTCTTCCGACTGCCACGGAATCTTACCTTTGTTGGCTAAAGGAACAGCAGCTGCCAGCTGAGCTATTTGTGATTCTATCATTTTATTGAAGTTGTGCTGGTTCTTAATGGCAGAAGAAAAGCTATTCATTCTATTGTTTATATTTTCAAGCATTTTATTATTGGAAGCTAACTTCCTTGATTCTGTTAAGGACGATAATTGTTGTTGTTGTTGATGTAGTTCATATCCTCTTGAATTCTAGGGCAGTTGTTCCCTGAATGCCCAGTGTTTCCACACTCTTCACATGTCATGCGGGAATCGTGAATGTGCATGACTTCTTGCTTCTCATTGGCTCGTTCATCAAGCCTCTTCATTAGCAAGTCTGTCTTGGTAGATAACATGTCTACCTCCTTGAGTTGGTGCATACCTCCACCTCTCTTGCGGGTCTGTTGACGTTCTTCATTCCAACCTTGGTTAGAGGCCATCTTCTCCACTAGAGATGTTGCTTGTGGAATTGTGAGTGATAGAAAAGCACCTCCAATAGCAGCATCCATGTTCTCACGGGTGCTATTGGTGAGCCTTGGTAGAAAGTCTACATGAGTAGCCAATTCTCCATCCATAATGAGGATAGTCTGATATGTAGTCTTGAAAACATTCCCATGCCTCAGGGACAGATTCATCGTGTTGCTACTGAAAACTTGTAATTTTCCCACGCAGAGCATTTGTTTTGCCCATGGAAAAGAACTTTGCTAGGAAGGCAGTGGAGTAGATCTCCTAGGTAGTGTTTCTATCTTTGTTGGCGTAGAACCATTGCTTCACCTTCCCCAAGAGTGAGAATGGGATGAGGTGAAGTAGGATGGCGTCTCTGGTAACTCCTTGGATGGTGAAAGTACTACAGATCTCCAGGAAGTGTTGGAGATGAGCACTAGCATTTTCATGTGCCTTTCCACAGAACTGACTAGCTTGCACCATGTTGATGAGAGCTGGCTTAAGCTCAAAACCATTGTCTCCAATGTTCACCGCCGGTCCAGTACAGATGTTAGCCATAGTTGGAGCAAAGAATTCATGGAGAGTTCTGTCAGCCATAGCTTTAAAATCTGGTGTTAAGCTTCGCCTGATTTGGTTGTCTTCCGACGTTAAGACTAGATTTCTTGAGTTTGGCTTTTGTTCATCTGATAGTTCTTCTGGATCGTCAACGAAATTTGTCGGAAGATCAAAACCGGTCATTTACCCTGCATAAGATATAAAAGTAGACAGAATAAGGGTAAGCCTGTTTGCGTAGAGATAAATGGTTTCCTTGATCACATTAGTGAGTATAAGTGTATCAATATTCCTTTTAAATGCCTAACTTCCTTCCCCGGCAACGGCGCCAGAAATGCTTGTTGACATTTCTTAACATCACTTAAGCTAGGTTATCATCCCCAGCATGATGCCAGAAATGTTTGTTGGTAATTATAAGACACTTATGAGAATGATGCAACTATGAATATAAGGATCTACAAGCACACAGATAATTTACCATTGTAGCATTTCACCCGGGAGTAATTCCAGGTATCGTTATTTATATTTTTACCACAGGAAAGGAAGGGCAGCAGGAATATGATAACAACTTATACTTATGATGGAGAGATAAACCATATCCAATCTTTCTACTCTCAACAAGGGTAAGTCACGAGATAGATAAATAATTAAATGATAAATGATAAGTCATAAATGATAATGATCACTCAGAGTACTCCCTTCTATAGTATTAGCATTGAATAGGTAGAACTAAGAAGAATATTCCTATGTCATTCTTAATTACAAGTCAAAGCATACAATGATTAGTGAACTTATATTTAGTAGTCATAGCTAAGATTAACTTCATATCTACACATAAGGGATATTACTAAGGAAGATCAAGAATAGAGCATGTCTTCCTTCGCAACCAGATCCTACTTGTCCTACATTCGGGGAGTGAACTACAGTGGACTCAACGGGAGTGTCACATCCGCGATCTACCACATGGCCCGGAATATAGGGTGCATCCGCAGTAAACAACGTATAAACACCATGCTTACACAGTGTCCACCACTCACCCCATGTACACCAAGGCGAGCGCTATATGAACTTATGTTTAAATATAAAGATAAACTAGCTATACTAAACATATAATCAAAGTAGATGATGAACATGATAACTAAGAACATAAATATTATATAGAACAATGTCGAATCTATTGTAGCAAACATATGAATAATGAAAGATACAAGAGAGAGGATACAGAAGGCTTTACCAAGCCGCGCTCTTGACATGATCAGGAATCCAAGCGAAGCTTGCCTCCTTCTAGATCTATCCTAACTAGCTATGCCCTAGAATATGGTGGAGCTCTGAGGATGATTAGGGTTTCTGTCTTTTCAAATGACTTGACTCTTCTTCTGTTGACATCAGGGGGGCATGGGCTGGCTTATATAGGCCGGAGCATCAATTCTAGACCCTCGGATCAAACCGACCTTAATCAATGGCTTAGATGCAAACCCTAAGGTGGTGGAGGAACCGACGTTGAAGCAGAGGCTGATATTATGGGCCCATAGGCCGGTCCGCCTTGTGAGGTGGCCGGCCGGCCCAACCTGGCGGCCTCTCAAGGACTGCCTCGGGGGGTGGCTCTCTGGTGTCCTCTGGAACCTTCTAGAGTTGGTGCTCGTACGGAATATGCAAATTAATCTGACAAGTGGGTCCTCTTTTGACTGTTTTCCGAATAAACCCTGCAGAAACACAGATTCACCAAAACTATGGAATTCTGTTAGTCTAAACCCCTAATCTATGTTGGCCATTGCTTTTATGCCCTTTATTCAATTTTTTTGATGGTTTATAATGGTTGTTAACTACCGTCAACACCGCGCCCCTCTAATCGCCCATGTGGAGAGCAAAGCCTGTCCCTTGCGCTCGTCCTCCCTTTCCCATTAACTCTTTGGCTCTCGATGCTTTCCTCCCTTCTCTGCTCGCTCTCCCTCCTCCCTCGATCTCCATCTCTCTCGCTCTTTCTGTTGGGGCGACGCAGAGCCGTGGCCGACGCTGAGCAGAGCAATAGCGACTCCTTCCTCCCAGCCGCCGTTCCCTTCCTTCTCTCTCCCCATTTCCTGCAGCCGGCGCCCTCCTTCCCCAGTGCCAGCCAACCCTGGCTGCTGCTATGCGCTGCAGCTGGGCTGCTGCAGCCGCTACTGCCTCCATGCCGGCCAGCAGTTGGCCAGGGCCGGCCAAGCCCCAAGTCGTCGGCAGCGGCCAGCTCCTGCCGGAGCTAGCCAGCCGGCAAGCTGCTAGTGACCCTCTCCCTCAACCTGTCAAGCTCCAAGCCGTCGGCCTCCTCCATCTCTCCGTTCCCTGTCCTGACTCAAGGAAGAAGAAGGGTATAAATCGGATGCAAAAGCTTTTTTATGGGTTTTTATGCAAAGTTATTAGACATGCATTTACATATATGGGCTTTGTTAATTTGAGAGAAGTTTAGGGTTCTAGATGGAAAATGGTTTATCTTTTTCGTTTTATTGTTTTTCTTGAATTATATATGGCTGAATCTTTGAAATGGCATAGTAATTCGTAGAAAAATCCAAAAATAGTAAGTGAGGATGTTTTGGAATCCTTGTGAGTAGATCTACGTTGTGGAGTCTTAATATGATATATTTCAATGGATAAATTTTGCTGTAGAAATGGATTTATGATCTCTAGGGTTTGTTTGGAATAAATTCGTGACCGTAGTTGTAGTGCTCCGATTGGTGTGAGATTTTGATGGTAATTTATACATGTGATGTATGACGTGTGGTTAAAGTTTCAGAAATTTTGGTGCATGTAGGATGGAGTTATTGATTTAACTGGCTCTCACATTATTTATTGCAATAGAACTATGTCTTTTTGTAGTAATTAATTTATAAAACCTAAGCATGTGATGCTTCTACAATAGTCATGATGTAATATTACCTTTCACCTGTAAAAATATCAAGTCCAAATTAGTTGTTTGGAATGTCACCCAAAAATACTAATTATAGTGGATTATAAAAGTAATTGATGAATGTGATTAAGAGATGCATGTGTTTGTTGTCATGTGATGCTTCTAATAGTTGTTCCTAAGTGCTATGATTATTTGAGCACGATTAGGAGTTGTATGGAGTTGCATATTTGCTAAGAATATGTTATTTTGTTAGCAAAATAAGCAATAATGCATAATTGCATCTCTTAATCACATTCATCAATTACTTTTATAATCCACTATAATTAGTATTTTTGGGTGACATTCCAAACAACTAATTTGGACTTGATATTTTTACAGGTGAAAGGTAATATTACATCATGACTATTGTAGAAGCATCACATGCTTAGGTTTTATAAATTAATTACTACAAAAAGACATAGTTCTATTGCAATAAATAATGTGAGAGCCAGTTAAATCAATAACTCCATCCTACATGCACCAAAATTTCTGAAACTTTAACCACACGTCATACATCACATGTATAAATTACCATCAAAATCTCACACCAATCGGAGCACTACAACTACGGTCACGAATTTATTCCAAACAAACCCTAGAGATCATAAATCCATTTCTACAGCAAAATTTATCCATTGAAATATATCATATTAAGACTCCACAACGTAGATCTACTCACAAGGATTCCAAAACATCCTCACTTACTATTTTTGGATTTTTCTACGAATTACTATGCCATTTCAAAGATTCAGCCATATATAATTCAAGAAAAACAATAAAACGAAAAAGATAAACCATTTTCCATCTAGAACCCTAAACTTCTCTCAAATTAACAAAGCCCATATATGTAAATGCATGTCTAATAACTTTGCATAAAAACCATAAAAAAGCTTTTGCATCCGATTTATACCCTTCTTCTTCCTTGAGTCAGGACAGGGAACGGAGAGATGGAGGAGGCCGACGGCTTGGAGCTTGACAGGTTGAGGGAGAGGGTCACTAGCAGCTTGCCGGCTGGCTAGCTCCGGCAGGAGCTGGCCGCTGCCGACGACTTGGGGCTTGGCCGGCCCTGGCCAACTGCTGGCCGGCATGGAGGCAGTAGCGGCTGCAGCAGCCCAGCTGCAGCGCATAGCAGCAGCCAGGGTTGGCTGGCACTGGGGAAGGAGGGCGCCGGCTGCAGGAAATGGGGAGAGAGAAGGAAGGGAACGGCGGCTGGGAGGAAGGAGTCGCTATTGCTCTGCTCAGCGTCGGCCACGGCTCTGCGTCGCCCCAACAGAAAGAGCGAGAGAGATGGAGATCGAGGGAGGAGGGAGAGCGAGCAGAGAAGGGAGGAAAGCATCGAGAGCCAAAGAGTTAATGGGAAAGGGAGGACGAGCGCAAGGGACAGGCTTTGCTCTCCACATGGGCGATTAGAGGGGCGCGGTGTTGACGGTAGTTAACAACCATTATAAACCATCAAAAAAATTGAATAAAGGGCATAAAAGCAATGGCCAACATAGATTAGGGGTTTAGACTAACAGAATTCCATAGTTTTGGTGAATCTGTGTTTCTGCAGGGTTTATTCGGAAAACAGTCAAAAGAGGACCCACTTGTCAGATTAATTTGCATATTCCGTACGAGCACCAACTCTAGAAGGTTCCAGAGGACACCAGAGAGTCACCCCCCGAGGCAGTCCTTGTGAGTAGATCTACGTTGTGGAGTCTTAATATGATATATTTCAATGGATAAATTTTGCTGTAGAAATGGATTTATGATCTCTAGGGTTTGTTTGGAATAAATTCGTGACCGTAGTTGTAGTGCTCCGATTGGTGTGAGATTTTGATGGTAATTTATACATGTGATGTATGACGTGTGGTTAAAGTTTCAGAAATTTTGGTGCATGTAGGATGGAGTTATTGATTTAACTGGCTCTCACATTATTTATTGCAATAGAACTATGTCTTTTTGTAGTAATTAATTTATAAAACCTAAGCATGTGATGCTTCTACAATAGTCATGATGTAATATTACCTTTCACCTGTAAAAATATCAAGTCCAAATTAGTTGTTTGGAATGTCACCCAAAAATACTAATTATAGTGGATTATAAAAGTAATTGATGAATGTGATTAAGAGATGCAATTATGCATTATTGCTTATTTTGCTAACAAAATAACATATTCTTAGCAAATATGCAACTCCATACAACTCCTAATCGTGCTCAAATAATCATAGCACTTAGGAACAACTATTAGAAGCATCACATGACAACAAACACATGCATCTCTTAATCACATTCATCAATTACTTTTATAATCCACTATAATTAGTATTTTTGGGTGACATTCCAAACAACTAATTTGGACTTGATATTTTTACAGGTGAAAGGTAATATTACATCATGACTATTGTAGAAGCATCACATGCTTAGGTTTTATAAATTAATTACTACAAAAAGACATAGTTCTATTGCAATAAATAATGTGAGAGCCAGTTAAATCAATAACTCCATCCTACATGCACCAAAATTTCTGAAACTTTAACCACACGTCATACATCACATGTATAAATTACCATCAAAATCTCACACCAATCGGAGCACTACAACTACGGTCACGAATTTATTCCAAACAAACCCTAGAGATCATAAATCCATTTCTACAGCAAAATTTATCCATTGAAATATATCATATTAAGACTCCACAACGTAGATCTACTCACAAGGATTCCAAAACATCCTCACTTACTATTTTTGGATTTTTCTACGAATTACTATGCCATTTCAAAGATTCAGCCATATATAATTCAAGAAAAACAATAAAACGAAAAAGATAAACCATTTTCCATCTAGAACCCTAAACTTCTCTCAAATTAACAAAGCCCATATATGTAAATGCATGTCTAATAACTTTGCATAAAAACCCATAAAAAAGCTTTTGCATCCGATTTATACCCTTCTTCTTCCTTGAGTCAGGACAGGGAACGGAGAGATGGAGGAGGCCGACGGCTTGGAGCTTGACAGGTTGAGGGAGAGGGTCACTAGCAGCTTGCCGGCTGGCTAGCTCCGGCAGGAGCTGGCCGCTGCCGACGACTTGGGGCTTGGCCGGCCCTGGCCAACTGCTGGCCGGCATGGAGGCAGTAGCGGCTGCAGCAGCCCAGCTGCAGCGCATAGCAGCAGCCAGGGTTGGCTGGCACTGGGGGAAGGAGGGCGCCGGCTGCAGGAAATGGGGAGAGAGAAGGAAGGGAACGGCGGCTGGGAGGAAGGAGTCGCTATTGCTCTGCTCAGCGTCGGCCACGGCTCTGCGTCGCCCCAACAGAAAGAGCGAGAGAGATGGAGATCGAGGGAGGAGGGAGAGCGAGCAGAGAAGGGAGGAAAGCATCGAGAGCCAAAGAGTTAATGGGAAAGGGAGGACGAGCGCAAGGGACAGGCTTTGCTCTCCACATGGGCGATTAGAGGGGCGCGGTGTTGACGGTAGTTAACAACCATTATAAACCATCAAAAAAATTGAATAAAGGGCATAAAAGCAATGGCCAACATAGATTAGGGGTTTAGACTAACAGAATTCCATAGTTTTGGTGAATCTGTGTTTCTGCAGGGTTTATTCGGAAAACAGTCAAAAGAGGACCCACTTGTCAGATTAATTTGCATATTCCGTACGAGCACCAACTCTAGAAGGTTCCAGAGGACACCAGAGAGTCACCCCCCGAGGCAGTCCTTGAGAGGCCGCCAGGTTGGGCCGGCCGGCCACCTCACAAGGCGGACCGGCCTATGGGCCCATAATATCAGCCTCTGCTTCAACGTCGGTTCCTCCACCACCTTAGGGTTTGCATCTAAGCCATTGATTAAGGTCGGTTTGATCCGAGGGTCTAGAATTGATGCTCCGGCCTATATAAGCCAGCCCATGCCCCCCTGATGTCAACAGAAGAAGAGTCAAGTCATTTGAAAAGACAGAAACCCTAATCATCCTCAGAGCTCCACCATATTCTAGGGCATAGCTAGTTAGGATAGATCTAGAAGGAGGCAAGCTTCGCTTGGATTCCTGATCATGTCAAGAGCGCGGCTTGGTAAAGCCTTCTGTATCCTCTCTCTTGTATCTTTCATTATTCATATGTTTGCTACAATAGATTCGACATTGTTCTATATAATATTTATGTTCTTAGTTATCATGTTCATCATCTACTTTGATTATATGTTTAGTATAGCTAGTTTATCTTTATATTTAAACATAAGTTCATATAGCGCTCGCCTTGGTGTACATGGGGTGAGTGGTGGACACTGTGTAAGCATGGTGTTTATACGTTGTTTACCTGCGGATGCACCCTATATTCCGGGCCATGTGGTAGATCGCGGATGTGACACTCCCGTTGAGTCCACTGTAGTTCACTCCCCGAATGTAGGACAAGTAGGATCTGGTTGCGAAGGAAGACATGCTCTATTCTTGATCTTCCTTAGTAATATCCCTTATGTGTAGATATGAAGTTAATCTTAGCTATGACTACTAAATATAAGTTCACTAATCATTGTATGCTTTGACTTGTAATTAAGAATGACATAGGAATATTCTTCTTAGTTCTACCTATTCAATGCTAATACTATAGAAGGGAGTACTCTGAGTGATCATTATCATTTATGACTTATCATTTATCATTTAATTATTTATCTATCTCGTGACTTACCCTTGTTGAGAGTAGAAAGATTGGATATGGTTTATCTCTCCATCATAAGTATAAGTTGTTATCATATTCCTGCTGCCCTTCCTTTCCTGTGGTAAAAATATAAATAACGATACCTGGAATTACTCCCGGGTGAAATGCTACAATGGTAAATTATCTGTGTGCTTGTAGATCCTTATATTCATAGTTGCATCATTCTCATAAGTGTCTTATAATTACCAACAAACATTTCTGGCATCATGCTGGGGATGATAACCTAGCTTAAGTGATGTTAAGAAATGTCAACAAGCATTTCTGGCGCCGTTGCCGGGGAAGGAAGTTAGGCATTTAAAAGGAATATTGATACACTTATACTCACTAATGTGATCAAGGAAACCATTTATCTCTACGCAAACAGGCTTACCCTTATTCTGTCTACTTTTATATCTTATGCAGGGTAAATGACCGTTTTGATCTTCCGACAAATTTCGTTGACGATCCAGAAGAACTAATCAGATGAACAAAAGCCAAACTCAAGAAATTCTAGTCTTAACGTCGGAAGACAACCAAATCAGGCGAAGCTTAACACCAGATTTTAAAGCTATGGCTGACAGAACTCTCCATGACTTCTTGCTTCTCATTGGCTCGTTCATCAAGCCTCTTCATTAGCAAGTCTGTCTTGGTAGATAACATGTCTACCTCCTTGAGTTGGTGCATACCTCCACCTCTCTTGCGGGTCTGTTGACGTTCTTCATTCCAACCTTGGTTAGAGGCCATCTTCTCCACTAGAGATGTTGCTTGTGGAATTGTGAGTGATAGAAAAGCACCTCCAATAGCAGCATCCATGTTCTCACGGGTGCTATTGGTGAGCCTTGGTAGAAAGTCTACATGAGTAGCCAATTCTCCATCCCATAATGAGGATAGTCTGATATGTAGTCTTGAAAACATTCCCATGCCTCAGGGACAGATTCATCGTGTTGCTACTGAAAACTTGTAATTTTCCCACGCAGAGCATTTGTTTTGCCCATGGAAAAGAACTTTGCTAGGAAGGCAGTGGAGTAGATCTCCTAGGTAGTGTTTCTATCTTTGTTGGCGTAGAACCATTGCTTCACCTTCCCAAGAGTGAGAATGGGATGAGGTGAAGTAGGATGGCGTCTCTGGTAACTCCTTGGATGGTGAAAGTACTACAGATCTCCAGGAAGTGTTGGAGATGAGCACTAGCATTTTCATGTGCCTTTCCACAGAACTGACTAGCTTGCACCATGTTGATGAGAGCTGGCTTAAGCTCAAAACCATTGTCTCCAATGTTCACCGCCGGTCCAGTACAGATGTTAGCCATAGTTGGAGCAAAGAATTCATGGAGAGTTCTGTCAGCCATAGCTTTAAAATCTGGTGTTAAGCTTCGCCTGATTTGGTTGTCTTCCGACGTTAAGACTAGAATTTCTTGAGTTTGGCTTTTGTTCATCTGATTAGTTCTTCTGGATCGTCAACGAAATTTGTCGGAAGATCAAAAACCGGTCATTTACCCTGCATAAGATATAAAAGTAGACAGAATAAGGGTAAGCCTGTTTGCGTAGAGATAAATGGTTTCCTTGATCACATTAGTGAGTATAAGTGTATCAATATTCCTTTTAAATGCCTAACTTCCTTCCCCGGCAACGGCGCCAGAAATGCTTGTTGACATTTCTTAACATCACTTAAGCTAGGTTATCATCCCCAGCATGATGCCAGAAATGTTTGTTGGTAATTATAAGACACTTATGAGAATGATGCAACTATGAATATAAGGATCTACAAGCACACAGATAATTTACCATTGTAGCATTTCACCCGGGAGTAATTCCAGGTATCGTTATTTATATTTTACCACAGGAAAGGAAGGGCAGCAGGAATATGATAACAACTTATACTTATGATGGAGAGATAAACCATATCCAATCTTTCTACTCTCAACAAGGGTAAGTCACGAGATAGATAAATAATTAAATGATAAATGATAAGTCATAAATGATAATGATCACTCAGAGTACTCCCTTCTATAGTATTAGCATTGAATAGGTAGAACTAAGAAGAATATTCCTATGTCATTCTTAATTACAAGTCAAAGCATACAATGATTAGTGAACTTATATTTAGTAGTCATAGCTAAGATTAACTTCATATCTACACATAAGGGATATTACTAAGGAAGATCAAGAATAGAGCATGTCTTCCTTCGCAACCAGATCCTACTTGTCCTACATTCGGGGAGTGAACTACAGTGGACTCAACGGGAGTGTCACATCCGCGATCTACCACATGGCCCGGAATATAGGGTGCATCCGCAGGTAAACAACGTATAAACACCATGCTTACACAGTGTCCACCACTCACCCCATGTACACCAAGGCGAGCGCTATATGAACTTATGTTTAAATATAAAGATAAACTAGCTATACTAAACATATAATCAAAGTAGATGATGAACATGATAACTAAGAACATAAATATTATATAGAACAATGTCGAATCTATTGTAGCAAACATATGAATAATGAAAGATACAAGAGAGAGGATACAGAAGCTTTACCAAGCCTT
>JAHUYU010000336.1:0-22063 GCA_030439765.1 Tripidium arundinaceum
GAACCCATTCATGTTTTGAAGATCTGAGGGAAGGGTTGATATATGTAAGGTCCGGGACCTGCATATGTCGTGTGGTTGGGAATCCCCAGCTAGGCTTTTATCGGTTCGAATCGTCGTTGCTCCTCGATCATGGAGACTCGACCCTCTTACCATACATCGTAGTTAACAAATGTAGCAATGGTACTTATGATCATGTTGAGATGTTTAAAGAAGTGATTGATTTAGATTAGGTGCAAACTGGATACTGATAATGACTTAATTTTGAGCTAAAACTTTGAAAGCAAGGATCTACTGTAGTAAGCTTTTATGCAAAGGTTAATCTTGATTCTTGCTGAGACTCCCCTTGAATCCCTTTAATCTACACAATCATGGAGTCTTTTCCCTTTCGTCGGCTAAGCCTTGTTGAGTACCTCAAGTACTCAGGGTTTATTAATGCCCTGTTGCAGGTGAGCCTCATCAGCAGATTGGGTTTTGCCCCTGTTGTATGATGGTTCTGGAAGAAGAGCCCTAGCAGTAGATGTCTTGTGGTGCACCCTTGGGCAAGGTGAAAGTATTTTGTTTGTGGTTGTAATATGTGGTACCTGTCATGCTACCCTGCTGCCGTGAAGGCTAAAAACTTATGGTTTGTAATAACTAAATAAATGGTTTGTAAAACTTATGGTATGTAAGACTTTCACTGTTTATTCCGATGTAATATATTTGTATCAACTGTTATAATACTGCAATGTCTCTGTAATGATCTTGCTCGGATGAGAAAAAGTGGATGATTGGGGGTTCCCTGGACACCCGACAGACTACCGGAGTTGTCTGGTTCCCATGCGCAGTAGTTGGAGGTCTGTAAGACAATGATAGGTGCACTGGGCCATGATAATTCAGGCGGTTCTGCCATAGCTAGTATTGGTGCATCATTACAGAGAATAATGTTAGTATTGCTTTACAAAACTTCAAAATGAACAATACAAATTAGTTTCAAGTCTAATTTGGTTAAAAAGGTTGCTTCTAACTTACCCTCATTCTTGCTTTAGATGTCTCAAAGAAGGTTGTTTGTCATGACAAGGGCTGAGGGCACTCAAGGTTTTCTAGCCATTCTTCAGGGGCTCATGTGGCATGCTAACTTCTCCAACGCGCCAGAGTACCTCGTCTACTCGACTCAAATAGGCCCTAATCTTGTAGAATGTTCTGCTAGTGTCTTTCTACACCCCCGTCTTATGGAAGGTCTGCCTGAGAGGTCTCATACCTTTAGTGGTACCGAAAGTTCTCCTGAAGCTACAATTCAAGCCTGCACCTATAATGCTCTTACCTGGCTTAGACGCAGATACTCAGAGCTTAATGTTGATGGTCACTAACACCAATTATAAACCGTCAACATAACCTGCATATGTCCTTAATTCCATCACTAAACATAGGTGTAGGGGTTTAAACTAATGAGTTCCACGAGCTTTGGTGAATTTGTGTATGCAGGAGGGTTTATCCAGAAAACCGGCAAGAGAAGACCCACATGTCAGGATTAATTACGTATCTCGTGTGAGCCCCAACACTAGAGGACTCTAGAACACTCCAGGAGGCAACCTGCCAAAGATCAGCGTGAGAGGCTGACGGGGGTGCTGGTCGGCCCCACCCCTAAGCGCCCCGGCCTGTTAGTGAGACGGGTCGTGCCTCGCTTCGTCGTGCGCTCTCTTACCGCCTTAGGTTTGTATCTACGCCGTTGATCAAGGTCGGTTTGATCCGAGGGTCTAAAATTGACGCTCTGGCCTATATAAGCAGCCCCAGACCTCCCTCCAGAGGATCATCCTGAAACCCTAATTCATATACTCCTCGTCAGGATCATTAGAGAGGCGTCCCATAGAGGATCAACCTCTCATGAGCCAGCATTTAAGAGAAGATTATTCCTCATTAGGACCTAGTCTTTAGAAATAGAGAGGTAGAGAGAGGGAGGAGTTGGAGGAGGTTCCAGCCTGTCGATGCTCCCTCTACGGTTTGTACCTTGGTGGAAGTCAACCTACGTCTGAGATTTCTCTGGTAATCTTCTTTTAATTTAAGTAAGCATCTTGTTTATATTGTTCTTCAGGTCAGCGACTCTTTTGAGTACTTTAATCCTTGTCATTCTTGGGTTAGAGTGGTATTCATAGTGTAAGCATGGTGCTTAGACTAGGGTATCCGTGGATGTACCCTATATTCCGGATCGGTGGTAGATCGCGGTTGTGACATTAGACCTATATAGCCTTGCCGAGTATTGCCTCATAGAGTCCTATATAGCACCATTGAGTCCTTTGTAGTCCACCTCCCGTTTATAGGCCGAGCAGGACTTAGTTGCTAGGGTAAAGCATCCTCTGTTGGTGTCTTTCCTTAAGTAATGTCCCCAGATAGAACAGTATAAGACATAGCTTACCGAGATTAGAAGTAGAAGACCTTAGTAATTTCCTCTACACTCCCGACCTTCTTAAGTCTTGTTGCTACTCCGGGTTAAGTTGGACTGTAGTTAACCTCACACGTTTCCCTGTGGATACGATACTTGGAATACTTCCGGGTGAAAGCTACAGCGGTATCTGTGCACTTGCGGATTTATCTGTGTGCGTTAATTTATACCAACAAGCTTTTTGGCACCGTTGCCAGGGAAACGGTTGCTGAGTTAACTTCGAACCTAGCTTAACCTTGTACCATACTCTTTTATCTTTTTATTCCTTTTATCTTTTCTTTTCACTATGAATTTCACTCCTATCTGTCAATATGATAAACCCACGAGCACAAGCTGCAGGCCATCAGAATCTTCAAAGCCAATTTTAACACCTGGCTATGAGCTGTGCCCGTGTTTAATAAACATGGTCTGGGAACAATCCTTCTCGGGAGAGGGCGATGAAAACCCATACTGTCACCTACGAGAGTTTAATCAGACTTGTGCTTGCTTGCATACTTGCCTAGCATTTCTGTTGTAACTACGATGGTTAGCTATTTCCAGTCTCTAGAGAAGGGAAATAGCTTCATCGTATTGTTTCATCAGACATGTAGGGCAAGTATGCAAGCAAGCACAAGTCTGATTAAACTCTCGTAGGTGACAGTATGGTTTTCATCGCCCTCTCCCGAGAAGGATTGTTCCCAGACCATGTTTATTAAACACGGGCACAGCTCATAGCCAGGTGTTAAAATTGGCTTTGAAGATTCTGATGGCCTGCAGCTTGTGCTCGTGGTTTATCATATTGACAGATAGGAGTGAAATTCATAGTGAAAAGAAAAGATAAAAGGAATAAAAAGATAAAAGAGTATGGTACAAGGTTAAGCTAGGTTCGAAGTTAACTCAGCAACCGTTTCCCTGGCAACGGTGCCAAAAAGCTTGTTGGTATAAATTAACGCACACAGATAAATCCGCAAGTGCACAGATACCGCTGTAGCTTTCACCCGGAAGTATTCCAAGTATCGTATCCACAGGGAAACGTGTGAGGTTAACTACAGTCCAACTTAACCCGGAGTAGCAACAAGACTTAAGAAGGTCGGGAGTGTAGAGGAAATTACTAAGGTCTTCTACTTCTAATCTCGGTAAGCTATGTCTTATACTGTTCTATCTGGGGACATTACTTAAGGAAAGACACCAACAGAGGATGCTTTACCCTAGCAACTAAGTCCTGCTCGGCCTATAAACGGGAGGTGGACTACAAAGGACTCAATGGTGCTATATAGGACTCTATGAGGCAATACTCGGCAAGGCTATATAGGTCTAATGTCACAACCGCGATCTACCACCGATCCGGAATATAGGGTACATCCACGATACCCTAGTCTAAGCACCATGCTTACACTATGAATACCACTCTAACCCAAGAATGACAAGGATTAAAGTACTCAAAAGAGTCGCTGACCTGAAGAACAATATAAACAAGATGCTTACTTAAATTAAAAGAAGATTACCAGAGAAATCTCAGACGTAGGTTGACTTCCACCAAGGTACAAACCGTAGAGGGAGCATCGACAGGCTGGAACCTCCTCCAACTCCTCCCTCTCTCTACCTCTCTATTTCTAAAGACTAGGTCCTAATGAGGAATAATCTTCTCTTAAATGCTGGCTCATGAGAGGTTGATCCTCTATGGGACGCCTCTCTAATGATCCTGACGAGGAGTATATGAATTAGGGTTTCAGGATGATCCTCTGGAGGGAGGTCTGGGGCTGCTTATATAGGCCAGAGCGTCAATTTTAGACCCTCGGATCAAACCGACCTTGATCAACGGCGTAGATACAAACCCTAAGGCGGTAAGAGAGCGCACGACGAAGCGAGGCACGACCCGTCTCACTAACAGGCCGGGGCGCTTAGGGGTGGGGCCGACCAGCACCCCCCGTCAGCCTCTCACGCTGATCTTTGGCAGGTTGCCTCCTGGAGTGTTCTAGAGTCCTCTAGTGTTGGGGCTCACACGAGATACGTAATTAATCCTGACATGTGGGTCTTCTCTTGCCGGTTTTCTGGATAAACCCTCCTGCATACACAAATTCACCAAAGCTCGTGGAACTCATTAGTTTAAACCCCTACACCTATGTTTAGTGATGGAATTAAGGACATATGCAGGTTATGTTGACGGTTTATAATTGGTGTTAGTGACCATCAACATTAAGCTCTGAGTATCTGCGTCTAAGCCAGGTAAGAGCATTATAGGTGCAGGCTTGAATTGTAGCTTCAGGAGAACTTTCGGTACCACTAAAGGTATGAGACCTCTCAGGCAGACCTTCCATAAGACGGGGGTGTAGAAAGACACTAGCAGAACATTCTACAAGATTAGGGCCTATTTGAGTCGAGTAGACGAGGTACTCTGGCGCGTTGGAGAAGTTAGCATGCCACATGAGCCCCTGAAGAATGGCTAGAAAACCTTGAGTGCCCTCAGCCCTTGTCATGACAAACAACCTTCTTTGAGACATCTAAAGCAAGAATGAGGGTAAGTTAGAAGCAACCTTTTTAACCAAATTAGACTTGAAACTAATTTGTATTGTTCATTTTGAAGTTTTGTAAAGCAATACTAACATTATTCTCTGTAATGATGCACCAATACTAGCTATGGCAGAACCGCCTGAATTATCATGGCCCAGTGCACCTATCATTGTCTTACAGACCTCCAACTACTGCGCATGGAACCAGACAACTCCGGTAGTCTGTCGGTGTCCCAGGAACCCCCAATCATCCACTTTTTCTCATCCGAGCAAGATCATTACAGAGACATTGCAGTATTATAACAGTTGATACAAATATATTACATCGGAATAAACAGTGAAAGTCTTACATACCATAAGTTTTACAAACCATTTATTTAGTTATTACAAACCATAAGTTTTTAGCCTTCACGGCAGCAGGTAGCATGACAGGTACCACATATTACAACCACAAACAAAATACTTTCACCTTGCCCAAGGTGCACCACAAGACATCTACTGCTAGGGCTCTTCTTCCAGAACCATCATACAACAGGGGCAAAACCCAATCTGCTGATGAGGCTCACCTGCAACAGGGCATTAATAAACCCTGAGTACTTGAGGTACTCAACAAGGCTTAGCCGACGAAAGGGAAAAGACTCCATGATTGTGTAGATTAAAGGGATTCAAGGGGAGTCTCAGCAAGAATCAAGATTAACCTTTGCATAAAAGCTTACTACAGTAGATCCTTGCTTTCAAAGTTTTAGCTCAAAATTAAGTCATTATCAGTATCCAGTTTGCACCTAATCTAAATCAATCACTTCTTTAAACATCTCAACATGATCATAAGTACCATTGCTACATTTGTTAACTACGATGTATGGTAAGAGGGTCGAGTCTCCATGATCGAGGAGCAACGACGATTCGAACCGATAAAAGCCTAGCTGGGATTCCCAACCACACGACATATGCAGGTCCCGGACCTTACATATATCAACCCTTCCCTCAGATCCTTCAAAACATGAATGGTTCGCGCCACCTGAGAGCACAGTACTCCACCGACCTACCCTGTCGCCAAATGTTTTTTCAGTAGGGTGGGCACACGATACTCTCACCATCTCTCACTCCCAGTGCGCGATTGTCCTTTCACATAATGGAATAGCTGAGATATCAAGGCTTACCGGAGTATGTGGCCAATACTGCAGAGTCCTCACCACACACAGACTACAATAAACGGTCCTAAACCGACACAGTCGGGGCTTACATCGACTGGTCTCAAATTAATTCAACTATCATCATTAAACCATCAGGGTATCTCTTGAGTATAGAACCATTGTGAATGATGAACTCATCATTCGACTCTAAGAGCTAAGCAAGGCTAAGCATTACTACCCTATTTATCTAAAAAGGTGATTAAGGTTAAGTGTCTAGTATTAGACCAAGTGTAACGTCCCACCCGGGCCCACTTACAACTGGCAGCTTTCTAAGAATCAAGACTGCCCTCACAGACCAACACAAGTCTTTTTTGTGCACTTTGTCCTCACTCGTGCGCACCCGGGAAGAAATTCTCGGTCGGTCACCCATCCCCAAATTGCTCCAAGCCAGGCACACTTAACTTTGGAGTTCTTTGGAATTAGGCTTCCGAAAAAAAAGTTGCAACTTGTTGGTATCAGTATTCTATCAATCTTATTAAGCCTTGGGCTGGGATGTTATATCCTCACCCCCTTAGGAGACCGACGTCCTCGTCGGTCAATCCCAAGTCAGGAACGTCCCCTCTTGGCCATGTCCGTGTGTCCAGTGCCAGCGCATGTGCCATGCTAGATCACACACCATCCATGCGCACCATGCCTGCGCAACTGCGCCCACACGCGCCCGTGAAAACCGCTAGGGTCGGCTCCGATACCATTTGTAACGTCCCATGCAGTCCCACTTACAACTGGCAGCTTTCTAAGAATCAAGACTGCCCTCACAGACCAACACAAGTCTTTTTTTGCGCACTTTATCCTCACTTGTGCGCACCTGGGAAGAAATTCCCGTTCGGTCACCTATCCCCAAATTGCTCCAAGCCAAGCACGCTTAACTTTGGAGTTCTTTGAAATTGGGCTTCTGAAAAAGAAGTTGCAACTTGTTGGTATGAGTATTCTATCAATCTTATTAAGGCTTGGGCCGGGATGTTATATCATCAGAGTAGCGCAGCGGAAGCGTGGTGGGCCCATAACCCACAAGTCCCAGGATCGAAACCTGGTTCCGATACCATTTGTAACGTCCCACCCAAGCCCACTTAACAATTGGAAGCTTTCTAAGAATCAAGACTGCCCCTCACAGACCAACACAAGTCTTTTTTGCGCACTTTGTCCTCACTCGTGCGCACCCGGGAAGAAATTCCCGGTCGGTCACCCCATCCCCAAATTGCTCCAAGCCAAGCACGCTTAACTTTGGAGTTCTTTAGAATTCGGCTTCCGAAAAAGAAGTTGCAACTTGTTGGTATGAGTATTCTATCAATCTTATTAAGCCTTAGGCCGGGATGTTATACCAAGCATGCAGCAGTTGGTACTGGACCAACTACTACTCTCCGGACAAGCATGCAACAGTTGTTATTCAACCAACTCTTGTCTACTAAAGACATACAACTTAAGACTTAAGTGTAATGCATATTTGTGAAACACAAGGAAAGGTTTGTATGCTCCGGGGCTTGCCTTCGGTGGTGGGGTTGTCAACTTCCTCAGAAGTTCCACAGATATCAAACCCCACTTCCACGGACTAGAAACTTCCTTCGGGGACTTGCTCCAGAGTGGATTCCACACTCTCGTTCACTATTCGTGAATAAAGATGCATGCTTCAAAATGATGAAGTGCTAATCATGACGCATGAGAGTGCAACATGGACATTGATGACTTAACTAACTCATTAACTTGAGTACAACTTTCCTTCGCGATATTACTAAGATTATTATTCACAAAACAAGTTTTATTTATTATTAGACAAGTTGATTATGAGTACATCAAGCAAATCACTAAGTTGCCAAGGAATAGTAGGGTTTTGGTGTTCCAAGGACTTCACTCAATATTAAAAGTCACCAAAATCATTTATCCATTTTTCTAATTCATTTTAGTATTTATTATATAAAGAAAAAGGTTTATAAACACCCTAAATTAGATGGACAAGCTAGATTTATCAAAACAGTCCCAAACTTTTTGTGGAGGCAGGTTTAGGCACATGACATTTACACAAAAAGTTTCATGATTTTAGGATTATTATTTTGGCCTACAAAAATCATACATCTAGCATTTTTCCATTAAAATATGCAATTTTTAAACATAGCAAAACTACTGAACATGGCTAACTCATATTTTTCAGGGATATAGCATTTCATAACAAAGCTAACAAGATAAGTTTCACATTTTAGCATTATTATTTATTTATTTATGAATTTTACAAGAAATCAGCATTATTCACATTTTTTGGAAAAGATTAAAGCCGATTTAAACTTTTCTCACTCTCACTCTCACTCTCTTACCCTGCTCACTGACAGAGGGGGCTTGGGTCAACCCCGGCTGTGCGCTCGCGCTGACCAGTGGGTTCTTGCCAGCGGCGACCTCACCAGCGACGAGACCTGCACCAAGACACTCCCCTCAACTTCGCGCACAAGACTAGGGTACTGGATGGGCTCCTAGGGCACCACGGCAAGCACGGTATTTGTTTTTCAACCATCGCCAAGTCCAACAATAGCTCACGAAGCCATTCTGCCTCTGTAGAAGCTGTATCTAAAGTAGTAAGTTCTGCTTCCATGGTTGATTTTGTCAAAATAGTCTGTTTGCAAGACCTCCATGACACTGCGCCACCTCCAAGAGTAAACACATACCCACTAGTGGCATAGATTTGATCAATATTAGATATCCAGTTTGAATCACTATAATCCCTCAAGCATAGCTGGGTGCCCAGAATAGTGAATCCCAAAACTCATTGTACCTTTAAGATAACGCAAGACCCTTTAAAGTGCATGCCAATGATCATCACCCAGGTTGGATATGTACCTACTCAACTTGCTCATAGCAAAAGAGATATTTGGTCTTGTTGCACTAGCTAAATACATGACTAAACCAATGATCTGAGAGTACCTCAATTGATCTAGCTATCTTCTTGTTTTTTCTCAATGTCACGATTGTCCAGCATGAGTTTAATTCTAGATTTCACTATTGCCAAAGGTTCTAAGTTCCATAGTTGTGTGCAATCAAAGCAACCTCGAAAGCCTCACAAGGCAGTGGAGGAGAGAAACTTGGCACCTCTAGAACTCATACATTCTGATCTATGCGAGTTGAATGGTGTGTTGACAAAAGGTGGAAAGAGGCATTTCATGACTTTAATTGATGATGCAACTAGATTTTGCTATGTTTACTTGCTTAAAACTAAAGATGAAATGCTAGATTACTTTAAACTCTATAAGGCTGAAGTTGAGAATCAACTAGAGAGAAATATTAAGCATCTAAGGTCAAATCGTGGTGGTGAATATTTTCCTAGATTGTTTGATGAATTCTGTGAGGAACATAATATTATTCATGAGAGGACGCCTCCCTATTCGCCCGAATCAAACGGGCTTGCCGAGAGGAAAAACCGCACGCTGACTGACTTGGTGGACGCCATGTTAGACATCGCTGGTTTATCTAAGGCATGGTGGGGGGAGTCTTTATTGACTATGAATCATGTCCTGAATATAATTCCAAACAGAAATAAAGAAACAACCCCATATGAGGAATGGGTTGGGAGGAAGCCATCACTTTCATACTTGCGCACATGGGGATGTTTGGCGAAAGTCAACATACCAATTTCTAAGAAACGCAAGCTTGGACCAAAGACCGTGGACTGTGTCTTTCTAGGATATGCTCACCAGAGCATTGCCTATAGGTTTTTAGTAGTAAAATCTAAAGTTCCTGATATGCATGTTGATACAATTATGGAATCTCGTGATGCTACGTTTTTTTGAGAACATAATTCCTATGAAAGATATGCATAGCAATACTAGGTTTTCCTCTGAGATAGCTCCTAATTTTACTATACCTATCGAGTCTCCTATTGAGTCATTTGAGCAACCACATGAAGAATTCCTTGAGAAGGATGACAATGAAGTTTCTATGAGGAACAAGAGACAAAGGATTACAAAATGTTTGGTGATGATTTCATTGTGTACCTTGTGGACGATACTCCCACCTCTATTGCAGAGGCATATGCATCTCCAGATGTAGACAATTGGAAAGAAGCTGTCCGTAATGAGATGGACTCGATTCTTTCTAATGGAACTTGGGAATTAACTAAGCTGCCATTTGGTTGTAATCCTGTGGGCTGTAAGTGGGTGTTCAAGAAGAAGCTTGGGCCTGATGGTACTATTGACAATCACAAGGCTCGGCTTGTGGCTAAGGGTTATACCCAGAAGGATGGCAAGGATTTCTTTGATACTTATTCACCTGTTGCTAGAATGACCACTATTCAAGTGCTACTTTCCTTGGCTATCCCATATGTTCTTCTTGTTCATCAAATGGATGTGAAGACAACTTTCCTTAATGGAGAGTTGGATGAGGAAATCTATATGGATCAGCCTGATGTGTTTATAGTAGAAGGTGAAGAATGCAAGGTGTGTAAGTTACTGAAATCATTGTATGGCTTGAAACAAGCACTTAAACAATGGCATGAGAAGTTTGACACAACTTTAACTAGTGCGGGCTTTGCCATAAATGAGGCTGATAGGTGTGTATACTATCAACATGGTGGGGGCAAATCTGTTATATTATGTTTGTATGCTGATGATATTCTAATCTTTGGAACAAACATTGATGCAATTAATGAGGTCAAGTCTTTTTTGTCAAGAGAGTTTTGACATGAAAGATCTAGGAGAAGCTAATGTGATTCTAAACATTAAGTTGATTAAGGATGAGAGTGGGATTACTTTGTTGCAATCTCACTATGTTGAGAAGGTCTTAAGCTGGTTTAGCTTTATGGATAGCAAGCCATCTCCAAAACCTCATGATCCTAGTGTGACATTGAGAAAAAACAAGAAGATAGCTAGATCAATTGAGGTACTCTCAGATCATTGGTTTAGTCATGTATTTAGCTAGTGCAACAAGACCAAATATCTCTTTTGCTATGAGCAAGTTGAGTAGGTACATATCCAACCTGGGTGATGATCATTGGCATGCACTTTAAAGGGTCTTGCGTTATCTTAAAGGTACAATGAGTTTTGGGATTCACTATTCTGGGCACCCAGCTATGCTTGAGGGATATAGTGATTCAAACTGGATATCTAATATTGATCAAATCTATGCCACTAGTGGGTATGTGTTTACTCTTGGAGGTGGCGCAGTGTCATGGAGGTCTTGCAAACAGACTATTTTGACAAAATCAACCATGGAAGCAGAACTTACTACTTTAGATACAGCTTCTACAGAGGCAGAATGGCTTCGTGAGCTATTGTTGGACTTGGCGATGGTTGAAAAACAAATACCGTGCTTGCCGTGGTGCCCTAGGAGCCCATCCAGTACCCTAGTCTTGTGCGCGAAGTTGAGGGGAGTGTCTTGGTGCAGGTCTCGTCGCTGGTGAGGTCGCCGCTGGCAAGAACCCACTGGTCAGCGCGAGCGCACAGCCGGGGTTGACCCAAGCCCCCTCTGTCAGTGAGCAGGGTAAGAGAGTGAGAGTGAGAGTGAGAAAAGTTTAAATCGGCTTTAATCTTTTCCAAAAAATGTGAATAATGCTGATTTCTTGTAAAATTCATAAATAAATAAATAATAATGCTAAAATGTGAAACTTATCTTGTTAGCTTTGTTATGAAATGCTATATCCCTGAAAAATATGAGTTAGCCATGTTCAGTAGTTTTGCTATGTTTAAAAATTGCATATTTTAATGGAAAAATGCTAGATGTATGATTTTTGTAGGCCAAAATAATAATCCTAAAATCATGAAACTTTTTGTGTAAATGTCATGTGCCTAAACCTGCCTCCACAAAAAGTTTGGGACTGTTTTGATAAATCTAGCTTGTCCATCTAATTTAGGGTGTTTATAAACCTTTTTCTTTATATAATAAATACTAAAATGAATTAGAAAAATGGATAAATGATTTTGGTGACTTTTAATATTGAGTGAAGTCCTTGGAACACCAAAACCCTACTATTCCTTGGCAACTTAGTGATTTGCTTGATGTACTCATAATCAACTTGTCTAATAATAAATAAAACTTGTTTTGTGAATAATAATCTTAGTAATATCGCGAAGGAAAGTTGTACTCAAGTTAATGAGTTAGTTAAGTCATCAATGTCCATGTTGCACTCTCATGCGTCATGATTAGCACTTCATCATTTTGAAGCATGCATCTTTATTCACGAATAGTGAACGAGAGTGTGGAATCCACTCTGGAGCAAGTCCCCGAAGGAAGTTTCTAGTCCGTGGAAGTGGGGTTTGATATCTGTGGAACTTCTGAGGAAGTTGACAACCCCACCACCGAAGGCAAGCCCCGGAGCATACAAACCTTTCCTTGTGTTTCACAAATATGCATTACACTTAAGTCTTAAGTTGTATGTCTTTAGTAGACAAGAGTTGGTTGAATAACAACTGTTGCATGCTTGTCCGGAGAGTAGTAGTTGGTCCAGTACCAACTGCTGCATGCTTGGTATAACATCCCGGCCTAAGGCTTAATAAGATTGATAGAATACTCATACCAACAAGTTGCAACTTCTTTTTCGGAAGCCGAATTCTAAAGAACTCCAAAGTTAAGCGTGCTTGGCTTGGAGCAATTTGGGGATGGGTGACCGACCGGGAATTTCTTCCCGGGTGCGCACGAGTGAGGACAAAGTGCGCAAAAAAGACTTGTGTTGGTCTGTGAGGGCAGTCTTGATTCTTAGAAAGCTTCCAATTGTAAGTGGGCTTGGGTGGGACGTTACAAATGGTATCGGAACCAGGTTTCGATCCTGGGACTTGTGGGTTATGGGCCCACCACGCTTCCGCTGCGCTACTCTGATGATATAACATCCCGGCCCAAGCCTTAATAAGATTGATAGAATACTCATACCAACAAGTTGCAACTTCTTTTTCAGAAGCCCAATTTCAAAGAACTCCAAAGTTAAGCGTGCTTGGCTTGGAGCAATTTGGGGATAGGTGACCGAACGGGAATTTCTTCCCAGGTGCGCACAAGTGAGGATAAAGTGCGCAAAAAAGACTTGTGTTGGTCTGTGAGGGCAGTCTTGATTCTTAGAAAGCTGCCAGTTGTAAGTGGGACTGCATGGGACGTTACAAATGGTATCGGAGCCGACCCTAGCGGTTTCACGGGCGCGTGTGGGCGCAGTTGCGCAGGCATGGTGCGCATGGATGGTGTGTGATCTAGCATGGCACATGCGCTGGCACTGGACACACGGACATGGCCAAGAGGGGACGTTCCTGACTTGGGATTGACCGACGAGGACGTCGGTCTCCTAAGGGGGTGAGGATATAACATCCCAGCCCAAGGCTTAATAAGATTGATAGAATACTGATACCAACAAGTTGCAACTTTTTTTTCGGAAGCCTAATTCCAAAGAACTCCAAAGTTAAGTGTGCCTGGCTTGGAGCAATTTGGGGATGGGTGACCGACCGAGAATTTCTTCCCGGGTGCGCACGAGTGAGGACAAAGTGCACAAAAAAGACTTGTGTTGGTCTGTGAGGGCAGTCTTGATTCTTAGAAAGCTGCCAGTTGTAAGTGGGCCCGGTGGGACGTTACACTTGGTCTAATACTAGACACTTAACCTAATCTTTAGATAAATAGGGTAGTAATGCTTAGCCTTGCTTAGCTCTTAGAGTCGAATGATGAGTTCATCATTCACAATGGTTCTATACTCAAGAGATACCCTGATGGTTTAATGATGATAGTTGAATTAATTTGAGACCAGTCGATGTAGAGCCCGACTGTGTCGGTTTAGGACCGTTTATTGTAGTCCTGTGTGTGGTTGAGACTCTGCAGTATTGGCCACATACTCCGGTAAGCCTGATATCTCAGCTATTCCATTATGTGAAAGGACAATCGCGCACTGGGAGTGGAGAGATGGTGAGAGTATCGTGTGCCCACCCTACTGGAAAAACCATTTGGGACAGGGTAGGTCGGTGGAGTACTGTGCTCTCAGGTGGCGCGAACCCATTCATGTTTTGAAGGATCTGAGGGAAGGGTTGATATATGTAAGGTCCGGGACCTGCATATGTCGTGTGGTTGGGAATCCCCAGCTAGGCTTTTATCGGTTCGAATCGTCGTTGCTCCTCGATCATGGAGACTCGACCCTCTTACCATACATCGTAGTTAACAAATGTAGCAATGGTACTTATGATCATGTTGAGATGTTTAAAGAAGTGATTGATTTAGATTAGGTGCAAACTGGATACTGATAATGACTTAATTTTGAGCTAAAACTTTGAAAGCAAGGATCTACTGTAGTAAGCTTTTATGCAAAGGTTAATCTTGATTCTTGCTGAGACTCCCCTTGAATCCCTTTAATCTACACAATCATGGAGTCTTTTCCCTTTCGTCGGCTAAGCCTTGTTGAGTACCTCAAGTACTCAGGGTTTATTAATGCCCTGTTGCAGGTGAGCCTCATCAGCAGATTGGGTTTTGCCCCTGTTGTATGATGGTTCTGGAAGAAGAGCCCTAGCAGTAGATGTCTTGTGGTGCACCCTTGGGCAAGGTGAAAGTATTTTGTTTGTGGTTGTAATATGTGGTACCTGTCATGCTACCCTGCTGCCGTGAAGGCTAAAAACTTATGGTTTGTAATAACTAAATAAATGGTTTGTAAAACTTATGGTATGTAAGACTTTCACTGTTTATTCCGATGTAATATATTTGTATCAACTGTTATAATACTGCAATGTCTCTGTAATGATCTTGCTCGGATGAGAAAAAGTGGATGATTGGGGTTCCCTGGGACACCCGACAGACTACCGGAGTTGTCTGGTTCCCATGCGCAGTAGTTGGAGGTCTGTAAGACAATGATAGGTGCACTGGGCCATGATAATTCAGGCGGTTCTGCCATAGCTAGTATTGGTGCATCATTACAGAGAATAATGTTAGTATTGCTTTACAAAACTTCAAAATGAACAATACAAATTAGTTTCAAGTCTAATTTGGTTAAAAAGGTTGCTTCTAACTTACCCTCATTCTTGCTTTAGATGTCTCAAAGAAGGTTGTTTGTCATGACAAGGGCTGAGGGCACTCAAGGTTTTCTAGCCATTCTTCAGGGGCTCATGTGGCATGCTAACTTCTCCAACGCGCCAGAGTACCTCGTCTACTCGACTCAAATAGGCCCTAATCTTGTAGAATGTTCTGCTAGTGTCTTTCTACACCCCCGTCTTATGGAAGGTCTGCCTGAGAGGTCTCATACCTTTAGTGGTACCGAAAGTTCTCCTGAAGCTACAATTCAAGCCTGCACCTATAATGCTCTTACCTGGTTTAGACGCAGATACTCAGAGCTTAATGTTGATGGTCACTAACACCAATTATAAACCGTCAACATAACCTGCATATGTCCTTAATTCCATCACTAAACATAGGTGTAGGGGTTTAAACTAATGAGTTCCACGAGCTTTGGTGAATTTGTGTATGCAGGAGGGTTTATCCAGAAAACCGGCAAGAGAAGACCCACATGTCAGGATTAATTACGTATCTCGTGTGAGCCCCAACACTAGAGGACTCTAGAACACTCCAGGAGGCAACCTGCCAAAGATCAGCGTGAGAGGCTGACGGGGGGTGTAGAAAGACACTAGCAGAACATTCTACAAGATTAGGGCCTATTTGAGTCGAGTAGACGAGGTACTCTGGCGCGTTGGAGAAGTTAGCATGCCACATGAGCCCCTGAAGAATGGCTAGAAAACCTTGAGTGCCCTCAGCCCTTGTCATGACAAACAACCTTCTTTGAGACATCTAAAGCAAGAATGAGGGTAAGTTAGAAGCAACCTTTTTAACCAAATTAGACTTGAAACTAATTTGTATTGTTCATTTTGAAGTTTTGTAAAGCAATACTAACATTATTCTCTGTAATGATGCACCAATACTAGCTATGGCAGAACCGCCTGAATTATCATGGCCCAGTGCACCTATCATTGTCTTACAGACCTCCAACTACTGCGCATGGGAACCAGACAACTCCGGTAGTCTGTCGGGTGTCCCAGGGAACCCCCAATCATCCACTTTTTCTCATCCGAGCAAGATCATTACAGAGACATTGCAGTATTATAACAGTTGATACAAATATATTACATCGGAATAAACAGTGAAAGTCTTACATACCATAAGTTTTACAAACCATTTATTTAGTTATTACAAACCATAAGTTTTTAGCCTTCACGGCAGCAGGGTAGCATGACAGGTACCACATATTACAACCACAAACAAAATACTTTCACCTTGCCCAAGGGTGCACCACAAGACATCTACTGCTAGGGCTCTTCTTCCAGAACCATCATACAACAGGGGCAAAACCCAATCTGCTGATGAGGCTCACCTGCAACAGGGCATTAATAAACCCTGAGTACTTGAGGTACTCAACAAGGCTTAGCCGACGAAAGGGAAAAGACTCCATGATTGTGTAGATTAAAGGGATTCAAGGGGAGTCTCAGCAAGAATCAAGATTAACCTTTGCATAAAAGCTTACTACAGTAGATCCTTGCTTTCAAAGTTTTAGCTCAAAATTAAGTCATTATCAGTATCCAGTTTGCACCTAATCTAAATCAATCACTTCTTTAAACATCTCAACATGATCATAAGTACCATTGCTACATTTGTTAACTACGATGTATGGTAAGAGGGTCGAGTCTCCATGATCGAGGAGCAACGACGATTCGAACCGATAAAAGCCTAGCTGGGGATTCCCAACCACACGACATATGCAGGTCCCGGACCTTACATATATCAACCCTTCCCTCAGATCCTTCAAAACATGAATGGGTTCGCGCCACCTGAGAGCACAGTACTCCACCGACCTACCCTGTCCCAAATGGTTTTTCCAGTAGGGTGGGCACACGATACTCTCACCATCTCTCCACTCCCAGTGCGCGATTGTCCTTTCACATAATGGAATAGCTGAGATATCAGGCTTACCGGAGTATGTGGCCAATACTGCAGAGTCTCAACCACACACAGGACTACAATAAACGGTCCTAAACCGACACATTCGGGGCTCTACATCGACTGGTCTCAAATTAATTCAACTATCATCATTAAACCATCAGGGTATCTCTTGAGTATAGAACCATTGTGAATGATGAACTCATCATTCGACTCTAAGAGCTAAGCAAGGCTAAGCATTACTACCCTATTTATCTAAAAAGGTGATTAAGGTTAAGTGTCTAGTATTAGACCAAGTGTAACGTCCCACCCGGGCCCACTTACAACTGGCAGCTTTCTAAGAATCAAGACTGCCCTCACAGACCAACACAAGTCTTTTTTGTGCACTTTGTCCTCACTCGTGCGCACCCGGGAAGAAATTCTCGGTCGGTCACCCATCCCCAAATTGCTCCAAGCCAGGCACACTTAACTTTGGAGTTCTTTGGAATTAGGCTTCCGAAAAAAAAGTTGCAACTTGTTGGTATCAGTATTCTATCAATCTTATTAAGCCTTGGGCTGGGATGTTATATCCTCACCCCCTTAGGAGACCGACGTCCTCGTCGGTCAATCCCAAGTCAGGAACGTCCCCTCTTGGCCATGTCCGTGTGTCCAGTGCCAGCGCATGTGCCATGCTAGATCACACACCATCCATGCGCACCATGCCTGCGCAACTGCGCCCACACGCGCCCGTGAAACCGCTAGGGTCGGCTCCGATACCATTTGTAACGTCCCATGCAGTCCCACTTACAACTGGCAGCTTTCTAAGAATCAAGACTGCCCTCACAGACCAACACAAGTCTTTTTTGCGCACTTTATCCTCACTTGTGCGCACCTGGGAAGAAATTCCCGTTCGGTCACCTATCCCCAAATTGCTCCAAGCCAAGCACGCTTAACTTTGGAGTTCTTTGAAATTGGGCTTCTGAAAAAGAAGTTGCAACTTGTTGGTATGAGTATTCTATCAATCTTATTAAGGCTTGGGCCGGGATGTTATATCATCAGAGTAGCGCAGCGGAAGCGTGGTGGGCCCATAACCCACAAGTCCCAGGATCGAAACCTGGTTCCGATACCATTTGTAACGTCCCACCCAAGCCCACTTACAATTGGAAGCTTTCTAAGAATCAAGACTGCCCTCACAGACCAACACAAGTCTTTTTTGCGCACTTTGTCCTCACTCGTGCGCACCCGGGAAGAAATTCCCGGTCGGTCACCCATCCCCAAATTGCTCCAAGCCAAGCACGCTTAACTTTGGAGTTCTTTAGAATTCGGCTTCCGAAAAAGAAGTTGCAACTTGTTGGTATGAGTATTCTATCAATCTTATTAAGCCTTAGGCCGGGATGTTATACCAAGCATGCAGCAGTTGGTACTGGACCAACTACTACTCTCCGGACAAGCATGCAACAGTTGTTATTCAACCAACTCTTGTCTACTAAAGACATACAACTTAAGACTTAAGTGTAATGCATATTTGTGAAACACAAGGAAAGGTTTGTATGCTCCGGGGCTTGCCTTCGGTGGTGGGGTTGTCAACTTCCTCAGAAGTTCCACAGATATCAAACCCCACTTCCACGGACTAGAAACTTCCTTCGGGGACTTGCTCCAGAGTGGATTCCACACTCTCGTTCACTATTCGTGAATAAAGATGCATGCTTCAAAATGATGAAGTGCTAATCATGACGCATGAGAGTGCAACATGGACATTGATGACTTAACTAACTCATTAACTTGAGTACAACTTTCCTTCGCGATATTACTAAGATTATTATTCACAAAACAAGTTTTATTTATTATTAGACAAGTTGATTATGAGTACATCAAGCAAATCACTAAGTTGCCAAGGAATAGTAGGGTTTTGGTGTTCCAAGGACTTCACTCAATATTAAAAGTCACCAAAATCATTTATCCATTTTTCTAATTCATTTTAGTATTTATTATATAAAGAAAAAGGTTTATAAACACCCTAAATTAGATGGACAAGCTAGATTTATCAAAACAGTCCCAAACTTTTTGTGGAGGCAGGTTTAGGCACATGACATTTACACAAAAAGTTTCATGATTTTAGGATTATTATTTTGGCCTACAAAAATCATACATCTAGCATTTTTCCATTAAAATATGCAATTTTTAAACATAGCAAAACTACTGAACATGGCTAACTCATATTTTTCAGGGATATAGCATTTCATAACAAAGCTAACAAGATAAGTTTCACATTTTAGCATTATTATTTATTTATTTATGAATTTTACAAGAAATCAGCATTATTCACATTTTTTGGAAAAGATTAAAGCCGATTTAAACTTTTCTCACTCTCACTCTCACTCTCTTACCCTGCTCACTGACAGAGGGGGCTTGGGTCAACCCCGGCTGTGCGCTCGCGCTGACCAGTGGGTTCTTGCCAGCGGCGACCTCACCAGCGACGAGACCTGCACCAAGACACTCCCCTCAACTTCGCGCACAAGACTAGGGTACTGGATGGGCTCCTAGGGCACCACGGCAAGCACGGTATTTGTTTTTCAACCATCGCCAAGTCCAACAATAGCTCACGAAGCCATTCTGCCTCTGTAGAAGCTGTATCTAAAGTAGTAAGTTCTGCTTCCATGGTTGATTTTGTCAAAATAGTCTGTTTGCAAGACCTCCATGACACTGCGCCACCTCCAAGAGTAAACACATACCCACTAGTGGCATAGATTTGATCAATATTAGATATCCAGTTTGAATCACTATATCCCTCAAGCATAGCTGGGTGCCCAGAATAGTGAATCCCAAAACTCATTGTACCTTTAAGATAACGCAAGACCCTTTAAAGTGCATGCCAATGATCATCACCCAGGTTGGATATGTACCTACTCAACTTGCTCATAGCAAAAGAGATATTTGGTCTTGTTGCACTAGCTAAATACATGACTAAACCAATGATCTGAGAGTACCTCAATTGATCTAGCTATCTTCTTGTTTTTTCTCAATGTCACACTAGGATCATGAGGTTTTGGAGATGGCTTGCTATCCATAAAGCTAAACCAGCTTAAGACCTTC
The DNA here is from genome assembly GCA_030439765.1 of Tripidium arundinaceum. NCBI lineage: Eukaryota > Viridiplantae > Streptophyta > Magnoliopsida > Poales > Poaceae > Tripidium > Tripidium arundinaceum. The sequence continues at coordinate 20,019 of JAHUYU010000336.1, forward strand.
TCAACATAGTGAGATTGCAACAAAGTAATCCCACTCTCATCCTTAATCAACTTAATGTTTAGAATCACATTAGCTTCTCCTAGATCTTTCATGTCAAAACTCTTTGACAAAAAAGACTTGACCTCATTAATTGCATCAATGTTTGTTCCAAAGATTAGAATATCATCAGCATACAAACATAATATAACAGATTTGCCCCCACCATGTTGATAGTATACACACCTATCAGCCTCATTTATGGCAAAGCCCGCACTAGTTAAAGTTGTGTCAAACTTCTCATGCCATTGTTTAAGTGCTTGTTTCAAGCCATACAATGATTTCAGTAACTTACACACCTTGCATTCTTCACCTTCTACTATAAACACATCAGGCTGATCCATATAGATTTCCTCATCCAACTCTCCATTAAGGAAAGTTGTCTTCACATCCATTTGATGAACAAGAAGAACATATGGGATAGCCAAGGAAAGTAGCACTTGAATAGTGGTCATTCTAGCAACAGGTGAATAAGTATCAAAGAAATCCTTGCCATCCTTCTGGGTATAACCCTTAGCCACAAGCCGAGCCTTGTGATTGTCAATAGTACCATCAGGCCCAAGCTTCTTCTTGAACACCCACTTACAGCCCACAGGATTACAACCAAATGGCAGCTTAGTTAATTCCCAAGTTCCATTAGAAAGAATCGAGTCCATCTCATTACGGACAGCTTCTTTCCAATTGTCTACATCTGGAGATGCATATGCCTCTGCAATAGAGGTGGGAGTATCGTCCACAAGGTACACAATGAAATCATCACCAAACATTTTGTAATCCTCTGTCCTAATGGGGAATGGGTTGCATGCTTCTGTTCATGGTGTTGGCACGGTGGATCTGAAGTTTACTTCGGGAAAGATCATTTAGCATGTCCCTACTATACACAAGAACCTTGTTAGCGTCTCCCTTCTTTTGAGAGATGGGTTTAAGGTAGTGTTAGAGTCCAATAAAGTAGTAATGTCTAAGCATGGACAATTTATTGGTAAAGGCTATGAGTGCGGAGGCTTGTTCCACCTTTCTTTAAAAGATTTTTGTAGTAAGTCAGTGAATCACATTTGTGGCACAATTAATGATAATTCGAGTGTTTGGTATTCTTGTTTATGTCATGTGAATTTTGGATTGATGTCACGATTGTCCAGCATGAGTTTAATTCTAGATTTCACTATTGCCAAAGGTTCTAAGTTCCATAGTTGTGTGCAATCAAAGCAACCTCGAAAGCCTCACAAGGCAGTGGAGGAGAGAAACTTGGCACCTCTAGAACTCATACATTCTGATCTATGCGAGTTGAATGGTGTGTTGACAAAAGGTGGAAAGAGGCATTTCATGACTTTAATTGATGATGCAACTAGATTTTGCTATGTTTACTTGCTTAAAACTAAAGATGAAATGCTAGATTACTTTAAACTCTATAAGGCTGAAGTTGAGAATCAACTAGAGAGAAATATTAAGCATCTAAGGTCAAATCGTGGTGGTGAATATTTTCCTAGATTGTTTGATGAATTCTGTGAGGAACATAATATTATTCATGAGAGGACGCCTCCCTATTCGCCCGAATCAAACGGGCTTGCCGAGAGGAAAAACCGCACGCTGACTGACTTGGTGGACGCCATGTTAGACATCGCTGGTTTATCTAAGGCATGGTGGGGGGAGTCTTTATTGACTATGAATCATGTCCTGAATATAATTCCAAACAGAAATAAAGAAACAACCCCATATGAGGAATGGGTTGGGAGGAAGCCATCACTTTCATACTTGCGCACATGGGGATGTTTGGCGAAAGTCAACATACCAATTTCTAAGAAACGCAAGCTTGGACCAAAGACCGTGGACTGTGTCTTTCTAGGATATGCTCACCAGAGCATTGCCTATAGGTTTTTAGTAGTAAAATCTAAAGTTCCTGATATGCATGTTGATACAATTATGGAATCTCGTGATGCTACGTTTTTTTGAGAACATAATTCCTATGAAAGATATGCATAGCAATACTAGGTTTTCCTCTGAGATAGCTCCTA
>JAHUYU010000192.1:0-27413 GCA_030439765.1 Tripidium arundinaceum
CACAAAGCTCTCCACTTGATGCAAGAGTTGCACTTCCATCTACATGTTTTGTACTTCAAACTTAAATTAAATTTCACAGACATGTTTGTTGGCGGTCCTTAACTCATTTTTCTAACCGCCAACCTTTACATAAAATTAATCCAAACAAGCACCAAACTTAGTAAACATGGTTTATACTAACAAATTCCATGAGTTTTGGTGAGTTGTTCATTGCAGGATATATACATGGAATACATGAAAAAAAAGAGTCAAAAGGCGCAAGCAGATAGCGTAATGCAGATTCTACACCAAAGTACCAAGCAAAGGCCTACTCCAACGAAAAATTTGGGCAGAGCCCTGACATGGCAGTGGTCCAGGCCCACCCAGGAACCAACCACGCGAAGGCGGTCGCGAGGCGGGCCAATCAGGGGTGCGGCCGCACCACCAATGGGCTCCGTTCGGGCCCAAGCTTCATAGGTCACCTCTTACCGCCTTCCCATGGTCGGTCTAGGTGGGGATGTCGGCATAATCAATGCGGGGAGGCGGTTTTGCTCTTTCCATGTGAGGGAATCCAGGGAATATTCCAAGGAATACACCCCTCCTCTCCACCTATAAAAGGAGGACCTCTCCCCCCTCATTCATCAACACACCAAGGAGGAAGAGCACCACACTTGAGCAACATTCCAAGGGATTAGGCCCTAGATAGCTATTAGAGTTAGTAGAGAGAGATGTGAGCGAAGAGAACGGGGAAGCACCGGGCTTGTCGGTGTCTCCCCAACTTGTACCTCGACGAGCACTTGTACCTCAACAGATCCATCCGCTAAGTGAGTGTTCGTGGTTCTTATGCTTTTAAGTCTATGTTTATTTAAGCTTTATTCTTACTTGTTTGCGGGTTCGTCATTCGTCCCCATGGCGGATACTCTAGTAGAGGGCTCCTGATAAAGACGGATTACCCTGATCGACGCTAGAGTAGTAGTTGATAGCGTAGACGTGGTGTCTAGGCTAGAGGCTACCTTCGTTTGTCTCGTGCCCACGGTTGAGGGGTAGGCGGCAGGTGGTGACAGCCTTGTCCGTCCCTTGTAATCCCCCATGTTCAGGTTCGGCGTAGAGCAATAGGTCGGCCTTGCCTGGCTGACCAGGTGTGATCCGGTGCCCGAAGTGAGCAAGTAGAAGTAGAGTTTATCTATCCATAGATCCTAAAACCATAGGAATCCATCTCTACCCTAGCCAACTCTATCCTTGTGTTGTCCTTGGACGAACTAGCTAGAAGAGTACCTCCGTTCCTCGTGGAAATACGATACCCTGGATACTTTCGGGTGAAATGCTACAACGGTAATTCCGTGCGCTTGCGGATTATTTCTGTATGCGTTAAGAAATACCAACAAGCATTTCTGGCGCCGTTGCCGGGGAACGGTTGCTATTTTCTTCGAACCTAGTTCGCCCTCGTATTTGTATCTTTTCTTTCACAAAAGCAAAATAGATATTTCTTTTATCTTTTTCACCATGAAAAACCACTCCTATCCAATACCGGTCCGCTTCAAAGGGCGAGTTCTTTGAGCCACCACCAAAACCAACCCTTTCATCTGGCTATGAACTCCAACCTAGTTTGAAAGCTATGGTTCGGGCACAACCCTTCTCAGGGCACGACAACGAAGACCCTTCCCATCACCTGCAAGAATTCGAGGAAATGTGTTCATGCCTGAGCGTCTCTGGCATGACACAAGAAATTTTAAAGTGGAAATTGTTCCCTTTTTTCTCACGAGGAAGGCGAAGCAATGGTACAAACACGCCGTAGAAAGTACGAATGGGGACTGGGATGAACTTAAGAACAAGTTTTGTCTGCATTTTTTCCCATGTCCCGTTTTGTCTCTCTACCAAGGGCGATCCTCGACTTTGAGCAGCGCAAAAAGGAGTCTATAGGTGCAGCCTGGGCCCGGTTTTCAATGCTAATACATGCCTGCCCAAACTTGCCATTACCCGATGGCGTGATTTTGCATCTCTTCTGTTCGGGTCTTGACATAGATGCTAACCTATGCCTAAACATGACTGCCGGAGGTCGTTTTACACACAAAACTATGACGAAACAAGTCAAATTTCTTGAGCACTTCATAGCCAAACACACTTCTTCCGTCATAAGAACCAAATCCCTCTAGGCAAAAGTCACAGCGAGTGTTGAGGAGTCCTCATTAGTCTAATCAAAACTCATACCATCCCTAGGTTCAACTTATGAGCCCTCACCCGAACCACGAACACCGAAGGAAACAATGCTTCATCCTTCGGAGTTCCCTATCAAATTCGAGGATTATGGCAATACCTCGAAACTCTTTAGGCATGAAAAGCTTACACTTCCTCACAAGGAAGCTTCCCCTAGAGCTGAACCATCAAAGGAATGGTTGATGGAAGTGAAACATTCTTCCGAAGCAATTCGGATTCTTTCACCTTCTATGACCATTCCTTGTTCATTAAGGGGAACTGTCATAGAAGCCCTGCACAACTCCACGGTCAAGACTAATATCATTTCAGAATTCCTTGCGGAAACCCTTTTGGGCAAAATGCTTCTTGTCTCAACCAATAAGCTCTTCAAAAAGTCCGTCAGGACTAATCTTTGAGTGTTGTGGGATTGCCAGGGCCATGCCGATCACAATCGACAAAACCGAGGTTCATTTGGACTTCCATATCTATGCCATCCTTGAATTCGATCTTCTTATAGGCTACCCTTTTGAAAAACTTTTTCAAGAAAAACCTTCCCATGGGAGCCTTAATGAAGAGTTTGGGAAAACTGCTTCCGCCACTCACCCAGAAATCCCAATGGCGGAGCATCATCCCAACAATTACCCGTTCAAGGAGGTGAAGTTCATATCCTCGTTCGTTTCACCTGAGCTTTCTTGTGAAACTGAACGACCATCATCACCCTCGCTCGAACCAAAGCTTTGTCCCTCTGGCCATCCAAATGAAAACTTCTGGGCCATGGACAAACTCTAAGCACCAACTCTAGAGCTCGGAAAGAATGATTCCACAAGCAAGCATGAAGGTTTTTCTTTCAACATCCCTCGTGTCTCATGCTTACTTTTGGAGTTTTTAGAGTTTGTTGTGCTCAGTACCGCTTGCTGCTACGAGGAAGGACAACCATCCATCACTCCTCGTTTCCAAAATTTTAGGAGGATGGTTGTAGATGTCTTCGTTTATAACAAATATTGCAAATCTCGTAGTAGCACTATGGTACTAACCTTGCAGCTTAAACTTTACTGCTTAATGTTTGGTGGTAAAACTGAGAACTACACCACCGTTGTCAACTACAAGATGAGTTCCCGTGGTCAAGCTTGTGACCATAAACAAAGCACTACCAGGAGATACCCCGGATTATCATAAAAAAACTTTTTTATCAATAAAGCAAGAACATGTTTTCAAGTTAGTATGCACCTTCGGGTATCTTGGTTGCTAACCCTTCCAGGTGAAGAACAAGAAGAACAAGGGGACATACTATGCTCAAAAAACATAGGAGCTACATCAACTATGCCCTCTGATGATCTTTGGGATGGAACAGACTCAAAATTGAGACCCCAATCCTGCACACTTGACTTTTCACACAAAAGTCCAAGTGTGGGGGAGGGATGGTGAGAGTCTTGAGTTCCATACGCACCAAAGACCATCCTGCTTAAAAAAATAATAAAAAAAATGATGATGCTAGCTGTACCTTGCTATAAAAAAAATAACAATATATAAATTTAAGAAAAAAACTAAATGTTCACCAACTCTTTAACTCATACTTGTCTCCATTAGATATATCTTGCTCATACAGGTCCATACTTCCCTTCTTTATGATATATGCTCTGGTTTGGATGTGTTTACTAGTAGTACATCCATAGGCTTTTTAAATTAAGCATGGTGCTTAAGTTAAAATAGCCTTCTTTAATCAAATTTTGACATGGTGTTGAAATTTTGATTAATGAACTTGAGTTATTTTCATAAACGATGAAAGTAATTTTATAATGGAAATGAATCAAGGCTGGGTTTATTTTGCAAATTTTACTTTAGCCTTGCTTGAGTTAAACAAAAATAATAATAATAATAAAAAGTTGGGTGAACAAGTTTCTGATAAAAATAAAAAAATAATAATGATGAATAAAATATAGGCTCTCCAGTGTTTTAGCTGGTAGAGCCCTTGTATGTTTTCTTTTCTTTATCAAATAAAACAGGTACAAAAATAAGTGTGGGGAGATCTCTCAAGCATAACTAACACACATTCGAGATCTCCCACCAACACATTGCACAAACATCGAATGGTCCAACGTGCAGAAGGACGGAACAAATGGCTCCAAGAGAGGATTGGCTGAACCTCTGGTTTAGCCAAACCATCTCTGACTCCCCGAAGTTCCTTCATCTTCAAACGATGGTTTGTGCAACACTACCCCTCATCCCTCCTAAAATTTTGAAGTCTAAAATTGAACAAATCGAAAATACAAAACAAATGACGCTTCATCTCCATGCTATCCTTTGATCAAATTTGCATACTTTTTATTCCTAGCTAATATTCCTATAACTTGTGAACACTCATCATAGGGAACCCACTTTATCTAAGTAATTGGAATATGAGATATAATAGGATGATATGAAACTTGCTCTCTTATGCAAAGTACTTGGGATTTATCTTTGAAAAACAAAATTCAAATAGCATGTTCCTCGAATGATATGCAAAATTCCCACCAAAGCCATATATGTTTATGCATGACATGAGCCTTCTACATATGCCACTTACTTTGTGTTGAGTTTTTGTCAAACTCTGTGACCCTTGTTGATAGATTTTTCATGCTCCCAAGATCAAAATTCACGTACACCCACATACATAAGCTATTCCTACACTGGGAATACGCTAAAACATGCCTCCATCCACCCAAAAAAAATATTTTGTTAGGCAAATACTCCATGTTCTAAAAAGATAATGATCTCTCTCTAAATATGTGAGTTAGAAGAAGAGACATGGGCTATGCAAAAAGCTTAAAAGAAAATTTGGACACATGAAGGTCCAAGTAAAAAAAAGGGACACATGAAGGTCCCAAGGTTTTGAAAAAAATGAGCACATGAAGGCTCATGAAAAGAACAAAATGATGATAGCCATGTCTCAAAATAAAAAGTTAAAGAAAGAGATCATATCAAATAGAGGAGTATAGTTCCACCATATTCCCCCACACTTAGCCCCTTTGCTCGTCCTCAAGTAAAGTTAAGGACTAAGATGGGTCATCTCCTTGATATGAGATCTGCATACAAGTTATTCTAGGATTCACCTGAACCTGTGAACTTCTGACTGTCTACCAAAATATCTTGAGTAATTGGATAATGGAACAGTTTGGATTCAAATCTTCTTACTCTACTCTTGCTCAGGAACTTGAGTTTTTTGCTTGATTTTTTTTAAAAAAAATTGTAAAGATAGCTTGTGTTCCTCGAATGATTCCCTTGTGTCACTCATATATGTAAGTGGTTCCTCACCAAGGCATATCTTTGATGTTTGCCTTCTTTTTGATCATCCTACTTCTAAAAGTTTATACGGAGCTTGGGTAGGGATGAAATTTTATGGCACACTTACCTTGCATATGTTGTAAAGCCAAATCCCGGATCCTCTGGAGAGAAGTGTCATACTCTTAGATCAAAACTGTGCAAGTGTGTGGAATATGGTGGAACTATACTCCTCTATTTGATATGATCTCTTTCTTTAACTTTTTATTTTGAGACATGGCTATCATCATTTTGTTCTTTTCATGAGCCTTCATGTGCTCATTTTTTTCAAAACCTTGGGGACCTTCATGTGTCCCTTTTTTTACTTGGACCTTCATGTGTCCAAATTTTCTTTTAAGCTTTTTGCATAGCCCATGTCTCTTCTTCTAACTCACATATTTAGAGAGAGATCATTATCTTTTTAGAACATGGAGTATTTGCCTAACAAAATATTTTTTTTGGGTGGATGGAGGCATGTTTTAGCGTATTCCCAGTGTAGGAATAGCTTATGTATGTGGGTGTACGTGAATTTTGATCTTGGGAGCATGAAAAATCTATCAACAAGGGTCACAGAGTTTGACAAAACTCAACACAAAGTAAGTGGCATATGTAGAAGGCTCATGTCATGCATAAACATATATGGCTTTGGTGGGAATTTTGCATATCATTCGAGGAACATGCTATTTGAATTTTGTTTTTCAAAGATAAATCCCAAGTACTTTGCATAAGAGAGCAAGTTTCATATCATCCTATTATATCTCATATTCCAATTACTTAGATAAAGTGGGTTCCCTATGATGAGTGTTCACAAGTTATAGGAATATTAGCTAGGAATAAAAAGTATGCAAATTTGATCAAAGGATAGCATGGAGATGAAGCGTCATTTGTTTTGTATTTTCGATTTGTTCAATTTTAGACTTCAAAATTTTAGGAGGGATGAGGGGTAGTGTTGCACAAACCATCGTTTGAAGATGAAGGAACTTCGGGGAGTCAGAGATGGTTTGGCTAAACCAGAGGTTCAGCCAATCCTCTCTTGGAGCCATTTGTTCCGTCCTTCTGCACGTTGGACCATTCGATGTTTGTGCAATGTGTTGGTGGGAGATCTCGAATGTGTGTTAGTTATGCTTGAGAGATCTCCCCCACACTTATTTTTGTACCTGTTTTATTTGATAAAGAAAAGAAAACATACAAGGGCTCTACCAGCTAAAACACTGGAGAGCCTATATTTTATTCATCATTATTATTTTTTTATTTTTATCAGAAACTTGTTCACCCAACTTTTTATTATTATTATTATTTTTGTTTAACTCAAGCAAGGCTAAAGTAAAATTTGCAAAATAAACCCAGCCTTGATTCATTTCCATTATAAAATTACTTTCATCGTTTATGAAAATAACTCAAGTTCATTAATCAAAATTTCAACACCATGTCAAAATTTGATTAAAGAAGGCTATTTTAACTTAAGCACCATGCTTAATTTAAAAAGCCTATGGATGTACTACTAGTAAACACATCCAAACCAGAGCATATATCATAAAGAAGGGAAGTATGGACCTGTATGAGCAAGATATATCTAATGGAGACAAGTATGAGTTAAAAGAGTTGGTGAACATTTAGTTTTTTTCTTAAATTTATATATTGTTATTTTTTTTATAGCAAGGTACAGCTAGCATCATCATTTTTTTTATTATTTTTTTAAGCAGGATGGTCTTTGGTGCGTATGGAACTCAAGACTCTCACCATCCTCCCCCACACTTGGACTTTTGTGTGAAAAGTCAAGTGTGCAGGATTGGGGTCTCAATTTTGAGTCTGTTCCATCCCCAAAGATCATCAGAGGGCATAGTTGATGTAGCTCCTATGTTTTTTGAGCATAGTATGTCCCTTGTTCTTCTTGTTCTTCACCTGGAAGGGTTAGCAACCAAGATACCCGAAGGTGCATACTAACTTGAAAACATGTTCTTGCTTTTATTGATAAAAAAGTTTTTTTATGATAATCCGGGGTATCTCCTGGTAGTGCTTTGTTTATGGTCACAAGCTTGACCACGGGAACTCATCTTGTAGTTGACAACGGTGGTGTAGTTCTCAGTTTTACCACCAAACATTAAGCAGTAAAGTTTAAGCTGCAAGGTTAGTACCATAGTGCTACTACGAGATTTGCAATATTTGTTATAAACGAAGACATCTACAACCATCCTCCTAAAAATTTTGGAAACGAGGAGTGATGGATGGTTGTCTTCCTCGTAGCAGCAAGCGGTACTGAGCACAACAAACTCTAAAAACTCCAAAAGTAAGCATGAGACACGAGGGATGTTGAAAGAAAAACCTTCATGCTTGCTTGTGGAATCATTCTTTCCGAGCTCTAGAGTTGGTGCTTAGAGTTTGTCCATGGCCCAGAAGTTTTCATTTGGATGGCCAGAGGGACAAAGCTTTGGTTCGAGCGAGGGTGATGATGGTCGTTCAGTTTCACAAGAAAGCTCAGGTGAAACGAACGAGGATATGAACTTCACCTCCTTGAACGGGTAATTGTTGGGATGATGCTCCGCCATTGGGATTTCTGGGTGAGTGGCGGAAGCAGTTTTCCCAAACTCTTCATTAAGGCTCCCATGGGAAGGTTTTTCTTGAAAAAGTTTTTCAAAAGGGTAGCCTATAAGAAGATCGAATTCAAGGATGGCATAGATATGGAAGTCCAAATGAACCTCGGTTTTGTCGATTGTGATCGGCATGGCCCTGGCAATCCCACAACACTCAAAGATTAGTCCTGACGGACTTTTGAAGAGCTTATTGGTTGAGACAAGAAGCATTTTGCCCAAAAGGGTTTCCGCAAGGAATTCTGAAATGATATTAGTCTTGACCGTGGAGTTGTGCAGGGCTTCTATGACAGTTCCCCTTAATGAACAAGGAATGGTCATAGAAGGTGAAAGAATCCGAATTGCTTCGGAAGAATGTTTCACTTCCATCAACCATTCCTTTGATGGTTCAGCTCTAGGGGAAGCTTCCTTGTGAGGAAGTGTAAGCTTTTCATGCCTAAAGAGTTTCGAGGTATTGCCATAATCCTCGAATTTGATAGGGAACTCCGAAGGATGAAGCATTGTTTCCTTCGGTGTTCGTGGTTCGGGTGAGGGCTCATAAGTTGAACCTAGGGATGGTATGAGTTTTGATTAGACTAATGAGGACTCCTCAACACTCGCTGTGACTTTTGCCTAGAGGGATTTGGTTCTTATGACGGAAGAAGTGTGTTTGGCTATGAAGTGCTCAAGAAATTTGACTTGTTTCGTCATAGTTTTGTGTGTAAAACGACCTCCGGCAGTCATGTTTAGGCATAGGTTAGCATCTATGTCAAGACCCGAACAGAAGAGATGCAAAATCACGCCATCGGGTAATGGCAAGTTTGGGCAGGCATGTATTAGCATTGAAAACCGGGCCCAGGCTGCACCTATAGACTCCTTTTTGCGCTGCTCAAAGTCGAGGATCGCCCTTGGTAGAGAGACAAAACGGGGACATGGGAAAAAATGCAAGACAAAACTTGTTCTTAAGTTCATCCCAGTCCCCATTCGTACTTTCTACGGCGTGTTTGTACCATTGCTTCGCCTTCCTCGTGAGAAAAAAGGGAAACAATTTCCACTTTAAAATTTCTTGTGTCATGCCAGAGACGCTCAGGCATGAACACATTTCCTCGAATTCTTGCAGGTGATGGGAAGGGTCTTCGTTGTCGTGCCCTGAGAAGGGTTGTGCCCGAACCATAGCTTTCAAACTAGGTTGGAGTTCATAGCCAGATGAAAGGGTTGGTTTTGGTGGTGGCTCAAAGAACTCGCCCTTTGAAGCGGACCGGTATTGGATAGGAGTGGTTTTCATGGTGAAAAAGATAAAAGAAATATCTATTTTGCTTTTGTGAAAAGAAAAGATACAAATACGAGGGCGAACTAGGTTCGAAGAAAATAGCAACCGTTCCCCGGCAACGGCGCCAGAAATGCTTGTTGGTATTTCTTAACGCATACAGAAATAATCCGCAAGCGCACGGAATTACCGTTGTAGCATTTCACCCGAAAGTATCCAGGGTATCGTATTTCCACGAGGAACGGAGGTACTCTTCTAGCTAGTTCGTCCAAGGACAACACAAGGATAGAGTTGGCTAGGGTAGAGATGGATTCCTATGGTTTTAGGATCTATGGATAGATAAACTCTACTTCTACTTGCTCACTTCGGGCACCGGATCACACCTGGTCAGCCAGGCAAGGCCGACCTATGCTCTACGCCGAACCTGAACATGGGGGATTACAAGGGACGGACAAGGCTGTCACCACCTGCCGCCTACCCCTCAACCGTGGGGCACGAGACAAACGAAGGTAGCCTCTAGCCTAGACACCACGTCTACGCTATCAACTACTACTCTAGCGTCGATCAGGGTAATCCGTCTTTATCAGGAGCCCTCTACTAGAGTATCCGCCATGGGGACGAATGACGAACCCGCAAACAAGTAAGAATAAAGCTTAAATAAACATAGACTTAAAAGCATAAGAACCACGAACACTCACTTAGCGGATGGATCTGTTGAGGTACAAGTGCTCGTCGAGGTACAAGTTGGGGAGACACCGACAAGCCCGGTGCTTCCCGTTCTCTTCGCTCACATCTCTCTCTACTAACTCTAATAGCTATCTAGGGCCTAATCCCTTGGAATGTTGCTCAAGTGTGGTGCTCTTCCTCCTTGGTGTGTTGATGAATGAGGGGGGAGAGGTCCTCCTTTTATAGGTGGAGAGGAGGGGTGTATTCCTTGGAATATTCCCTGGATTCCCTCACATGGAAAGAGCAAAACCGCCTCCCCGCATTGATTATGCCGACATCCCCACCTAGACCGACCATGGGAAGGCGGTAAGAGGTGACCTATGAAGCTTGGGCCCGAACGGAGCCATTGGTGGTGCGGCCGCACCCCTGATTGGCCCGCCTCGCGACCGCCTTCGCGTGGTTGGTTCCTGGGTGGGCCTGGACCACTGCCATGTCAGGGCTCTGCCCAAATTTTTCGTTGGAGTAGGCCTTTGCTTGGTACTTTGGTGTAGAATCTGCATTACGCTATCTGCTTGCGCCTTTTTGACTCTTTTTTTTCATGTATTCCATGTATATATCCTGCAATGAACAACTCACCAAAACTCATGGAATTTGTTAGTATAAACCATGTTTACTAAGTTTGGTGCTTGTTTGGATTAATTTTATGTAAAGGTTGGCGGTTAGAAAAATGAGTTAAGGACCGCCAACAAACATGTCTGTGAAATTTAATTTAAGTTTGAAGTACAAAACATGTAGATGGAAGTGCAACTCTTGCATCAAGTGGAGAGCTTTGTGACGGTATGATGGTTGAGGTTTTAGGGTTGCTTTTGGGCCACTAATTAAATGTGCTAAAGTAGCAAGATCACCACAAATCTCGGCCTTGGGGGCCTTTGGCCGTGGTCACCGTGCCTTGGCGCGGCATTGCCGCGCTCTGGCCGGACGTGGCCGCCCATTCGCCCGTTGCGGCCGGTCCCAGCCTGGCGTGCCTGGCCGGCTGCGCACCTCCGCTGCAACTGCGGCCGTGCGTTGGCCGGCCAACCCTGCCGTCGCCGCTGCCGCGCTAATCTCTCCCTCCCTCCCTATGTCGCTGTCGCTCTGCGCGGCTGCGGCCCGTCCGGCCATCGTACTGCATGGCTCTGCCGTCCTCGTGCTCATCTGCGCGTGGCTGCACGTGGGGTGCTGCAACCGGTACTTGTCGTTGCCACACCGTCACCTCATCGTTAGTAGCGCTGCGTGTGTCCCGTAGTGTCTCTGCTGCTTCCGCACTTCGGCTGCTCTGAGCCATGCCGCCGCTGCCAGTGCCGTCGCATCTGGCTCTGCGCGTCCGCTGCTGGGCACATAGCCGTGCTGGCCGCCGCGACAACCACACGAGCGCCAGCTTCGCCATTCCCACCCCAGCCACCCGTCATTATGGGCACCGCGCCGAGCCGGCTCCTTTCCCTCTCTTTCCAGTATCATTTCCGCCGTCGTGACACCGTGGTCCGATTCGGCAGGGAAAGGTCACCTCGCGTCGATTCGTCGCGTCCGCAGCTCCGTCTTTAACCCACCTACTCATCTGACCCTACCTCGATTTGAACCGCGCATGGCCAAGCTCCAATTTTGGAGTTTCCCCGCCGCCGAGTCGTTATAGCCATGATCGGCCCGCATGGATGGTGAGCTCCCTCCAGTTGCCCTTCGAGCTCAATTAGTTGCACCACTCGACTCGCCTTAACTCCCTCGTCACCCCGCGCACTTCATCCGAACATCTACGACCTCATCGCCATCGCTGACGCGGCCGTGTCCGCCGCGGTTCCCCACCGAGCTCACCGCGCACACGTGGCCAGCCCACCCCGGCCTTCCTCCGCGCCAACCATTGCCTCGGCTAGGGTTGTTGATGAGGACATCACTCCTTCAGATGCATCCGTTAATCCTCCAACCATTATGCAAGGTCCAATGACCCGAGCACGAATGCGACAACTCAATTTGGAGGTGAGCTCGTTTCTAAGCGATCCTTTAAATATTCTCGAGAATAGGTTGCTACCTAATGATGTTATCTTGCTTAGGAACTTTGGAGAGGGTCAAGAAGTGCTTTGGAACATTGGAGAAGGCAAAGAGGTGCAGCAAGGGCGTGCAACACAAGCCGGAGGTCTAGTCCAACTCGATTCCGAGTCTGCCTCGACCTCCAGGACCAGTCTGCATTAAAACGGACGCCCAGGACACATACGGACTCCGTTTTCAATGGATGATGAGGACATCACTCCTTCAGATGCATCCGTTAATCCTCCAACCATTATGCAAGGTCCAATGACCCGAGCACGAATGCGACAACTCAATTTGGAGGTGAGCTCGTTTCTAAGCGATCCTTTAAATATTCTCGAGAATAGGTTGCTACCTAATGATGTTATCTTGCTTAGGAACTTTGGAGAGGGTCAAGAAGTGCTTTGGGACATTGGAGAAGGCAAAGAGGTGCAGCAAGGGCGTGCAACACAAGCCGGAGGTCTAGTCCAACTCGATTCCGAGTCTGCCTCGACCTCCAGGACCAGTCTGCATTAAAACGGACGCCCAGGACACATACGGACTCCGTTTTCAATGGTTCAACTTGGGTTGGAAAGATAATTTCAGTACCTAACCAATGGTTTTGGTTTGACATCCAAATTCCACCCGAGTCGACGGGAATCGTCAAAACAAGACAGAGTCCAGAAACTGTTTTGATGCTGCGTCATCTATTTTGGGTCCAATGGACCGTGTATCGTATGGGAGCCCATTAGGGGCGCGTCTAGGGGTCATGACGACCCTAGCTCCCTATTTAGCCATCGCCGCCGCCGTCGTTGGACTTTGGGTTTTGCTTAGATTATTCTGTCAAGAACAGTTTCGCCGTTTGTTCGGTTTGTGAGACCCCAACTCGTGAGATTAATCATTCATCTGCAAATTGGTTGCATTCTTCCTTGTGCTTGCTTGTGTTCTTCGATTCGCAGGCAAGGACTAGCCTTCTTGGCGAGGTCGACCGTGCAACGCCGGTCGATAACCAAAGGAGACGTGGTGCTGCGATTGCGGGGTTCAGGACGTGTTGTTCGGAAGCCGGATCGACTTGTGACTCGACTCCACCAAATCGATAGTTACCAGAACCTCTCGGAAGATCGGGAACCCTAGTTCACATCAAGTGGTAATCAGAGCTTCAGGTTACTCCGTCAGGTTCGCCCTTTCCATAGTTTAGTTGTTTTCGCCATCGTCCTAGAGTCCACAGAAAAGCCAAAAAAAATTATTAGTGTTAGGTTTTTTTTTTCCAATCCCAGAACCACGTTTAGCCTTTTGCATAATTCTCTTTCAGAGTCCGTCGTGTTGAGTTTGCGTCCTGGTCAAGGTCTTGTTGCTGGTTAGTAGAGAGAGATGTGAGCGAAGAGAACGGGAAGCACCGGGCTTGTCGGTGTCTCCCCAACTTGTACCTCGACGAGCACTTGTACCTCAACAGATCCATCCGCTAAGTGAGTGTTCGTGGTTCTTATGCTTTTAAGTCTATGTTTATTTAAGCTTTATTCTTACTTGTTTGCGGGTTCGTCATTCGTCCCCATGGCGGATACTCTAGTAGAGGGCTCCTGATAAAGACGGATTACCCTGATCGACGCTAGAGTAGTAGTTGATAGCGTAGACGTGGTGTCTAGGCTAGAGGCTACCTTCGTTTGTCTCGTGCCCCACGGTTGAGGGGTAGGCGGCAGGTGGTGACAGCCTTGTCCGTCCCTTGTAATCCCCCATGTTCAGGTTCGGCGTAGAGCAATAGGTCGGCCTTGCCTGGCTGACCAGGTGTGATCCGGTGCCCGAAGTGAGCAAGTAGAAGTAGAGTTTATCTATCCATAGATCCTAAAACCATAGGAATCCATCTCTACCCTAGCCAACTCTATCCTTGTGTTGTCCTTGGACGAACTAGCTAGAAGAGTACCTCCGTTCCTCGTGGAAATACGATACCCTGGATACTTTCGGGTGAAATGCTACAACGGTAATTCCGTGCGCTTGCGGATTATTTCTGTATGCGTTAAGAAATACCAACAAGCATTTCTGGCGCCGTTGCCGGGGAACGGTTGCTATTTTCTTCGAACCTAGTTCGCCCTCGTATTTGTATCTTTTCTTTTCACAAAAGCAAAATAGATATTTCTTTTATCTTTTTCACCATGAAAACCACTCCTATCCAATACCGGTCCGCTTCAAAGGGCGAGTTCTTTGAGCCACCACCAAAACCAACCCTTTCATCTGGCTATGAACTCCAACCTAGTTTGAAAGCTATGGTTCGGGCACAACCCTTCTCAGGGCACGACAACGAAGACCCTTCCCATCACCTGCAAGAATTCGAGGAAATGTGTTCATGCCTGAGCGTCTCTGGCATGACACAAGAAATTTTAAAGTGGAAATTGTTTCCCTTTTTTCTCACGAGGAAGGCGAAGCAATGGTACAAACACGCCGTAGAAAGTACGAATGGGGACTGGGATGAACTTAAGAACAAGTTTTGTCTTGCATTTTTTCCCATGTCCCGTTTTGTCTCTCTACCAAGGGCGATCCTCGACTTTGAGCAGCGCAAAAAGGAGTCTATAGGTGCAGCCTGGGCCGGTTTTCAATGCTAATACATGCCTGCCCAAACTTGCCATTACCCGATGGCGTGATTTTGCATCTCTTCTGTTCGGGTCTTGACATAGATGCTAACCTATGCCTAAACATGACTGCCGGAGGTCGTTTTACACACAAAACTATGACGAAACAAGTCAAATTTCTTGAGCACTTCATAGCCAAACACACTTCTTCCGTCATAAGAACCAAATCCCTCTAGGCAAAAGTCACAGCGAGTGTTGAGGAGTCCTCATTAGTCTAATCAAAACTCATACCATCCCTAGGTTCAACTTATGAGCCCTCACCCGAACCACGAACACCGAAGGAAACAATGCTTCATCCTTCGGAGTTCCCTATCAAATTCGAGGATTATGGCAATACCTCGAAACTCTTTAGGCATGAAAAGCTTACACTTCCTCACAAGGAAGCTTCCCCTAGAGCTGAACCATCAAAGGAATGGTTGATGGAAGTGAAACATTCTTCCGAAGCAATTCGGATTCTTTCACCTTCTATGACCATTCCTTGTTCATTAAGGGGAACTGTCATAGAAGCCCTGCACAACTCCACGGTCAAGACTAATATCATTTCAGAATTCCTTGCGGAAACCCTTTTGGGCAAAATGCTTCTTGTCTCAACCAATAAGCTCTTCAAAAGTCCGTCAGGACTAATCTTTGAGTGTTGTGGGATTGCCAGGGCCATGCCGATCACAATCGACAAAACCGAGGTTCATTTGGACTTCCATATCTATGCCATCCTTGAATTCGATCTTCTTATAGGCTACCCTTTTGAAAAACTTTTTCAAGAAAAACCTTCCCATGGGAGCCTTAATGAAGAGTTTGGGAAAACTGCTTCCGCCACTCACCCAGAAATCCCAATGGCGGAGCATCATCCCAACAATTACCCGTTCAAGGAGGTGAAGTTCATATCCTCGTTCGTTTCACCTGAGCTTTCTTGTGAAACTGAACGACCATCATCACCCTCGCTCGAACCAAAGCTTTGTCCCTCTGGCCATCCAAATGAAAACTTCTGGGCCATGGACAAACTCTAAGCACCAACTCTAGAGCTCGGAAAGAATGATTCCACAAGCAAGCATGAAGGTTTTTCTTTCAACATCCCTCGTGTCTCATGCTTACTTTTGGAGTTTTTAGAGTTTGTTGTGCTCAGTACCGCTTGCTGCTACGAGGAAGACAACCATCCATCACTCCTCGTTTCCAAAATTTTTAGGAGGATGGTTGTAGATGTCTTCGTTTATAACAAATATTGCAAATCTCGTAGTAGCACTATGGTACTAACCTTGCAGCTTAAACTTTACTGCTTAATGTTTGGTGGTAAAACTGAGAACTACACCACCGTTGTCAACTACAAGATGAGTTCCCGTGGTCAAGCTTGTGACCATAAACAAAGCACTACCAGGAGATACCCCGGATTATCATAAAAAAACTTTTTTATCAATAAAAGCAAGAACATGTTTTCAAGTTAGTATGCACCTTCGGGTATCTTGGTTGCTAACCCTTCCAGGTGAAGAACAAGAAGAACAAGGGACATACTATGCTCAAAAAACATAGGAGCTACATCAACTATGCCCTCTGATGATCTTTGGGGATGGAACAGACTCAAAATTGAGACCCCAATCCTGCACACTTGACTTTTCACACAAAAGTCCAAGTGTGGGGGAGGATGGTGAGAGTCTTGAGTTCCATACGCACCAAAGACCATCCTGCTTAAAAAATAATAAAAAAAATGATGATGCTAGCTGTACCTTGCTATAAAAAAAATAACAATATATAAATTTAAGAAAAAAACTAAATGTTCACCAACTCTTTTAACTCATACTTGTCTCCATTAGATATATCTTGCTCATACAGGTCCATACTTCCCTTCTTTATGATATATGCTCTGGTTTGGATGTGTTTACTAGTAGTACATCCATAGGCTTTTTAAATTAAGCATGGTGCTTAAGTTAAAATAGCCTTCTTTAATCAAATTTTGACATGGTGTTGAAATTTTGATTAATGAACTTGAGTTATTTTCATAAACGATGAAAGTAATTTTATAATGGAAATGAATCAAGGCTGGGTTTATTTTGCAAATTTTACTTTAGCCTTGCTTGAGTTAAACAAAAATAATAATAATAATAAAAAGTTGGGTGAACAAGTTTCTGATAAAAAATAAAAAAATAATAATGATGAATAAAATATAGGCTCTCCAGTGTTTTAGCTGGTAGAGCCCTTGTATGTTTTCTTTTCTTTATCAAATAAAACAGGTACAAAAATAAGTGTGGGGGAGATCTCTCAAGCATAACTAACACACATTCGAGATCTCCCACCAACACATTGCACAAACATCGAATGGTCCAACGTGCAGAAGGACGGAACAAATGGCTCCAAGAGAGGATTGGCTGAACCTCTGGTTTAGCCAAACCATCTCTGACTCCCCGAAGTTCCTTCATCTTCAAACGATGGTTTGTGCAACACTACCCCTCATCCCTCCTAAAATTTTGAAGTCTAAAATTGAACAAATCGAAAATACAAAACAAATGACGCTTCATCTCCATGCTATCCTTTGATCAAATTTGCATACTTTTTATTCCTAGCTAATATTCCTATAACTTGTGAACACTCATCATAGGGAACCCACTTTATCTAAGTAATTGGAATATGAGATATAATAGGATGATATGAAACTTGCTCTCTTATGCAAAGTACTTGGGATTTATCTTTGAAAAACAAAATTCAAATAGCATGTTCCTCGAATGATATGCAAAATTCCCACCAAAGCCATATATGTTTATGCATGACATGAGCCTTCTACATATGCCACTTACTTTGTGTTGAGTTTTGTCAAACTCTGTGACCCTTGTTGATAGATTTTTCATGCTCCCAAGATCAAAATTCACGTACACCCACATACATAAGCTATTCCTACACTGGGAATACGCTAAAACATGCCTCCATCCACCCAAAAAAAATATTTTGTTAGGCAAATACTCCATGTTCTAAAAAGATAATGATCTCTCTCTAAATATGTGAGTTAGAAGAAGAGACATGGGCTATGCAAAAAGCTTAAAAGAAAATTTGGACACATGAAGGTCCAAGTAAAAAAAAGGGACACATGAAGGTCCCAAGGTTTTGAAAAAAATGAGCACATGAAGGCTCATGAAAAGAACAAAATGATGATAGCCATGTCTCAAAATAAAAAGTTAAAGAAAGAGATCATATCAAATAGAGGAGTATAGTTCCACCATATTCCACACACTTGCACAGTTTTGATCTAAGAGTATGACACTTCTCTCCAGAGGATCCGGGATTTGGCTTTACAACATATGCAAGGTAAGTGTGCCATAAAATTTCATCCCTACCCAAGCTCCGTATAAACTTTTAGAAGTAGGATGATCAAAAAGAAGGCAAACATCAAAGATATGCCTTGGTGAGGAACCACTTACATATATGAGTGACACAAGGGAATCATTCGAGGAACACAAGCTATCTTTACAATTTTTTTAAAAAAAATCAAGCAAAAACTCAAGTTCCTGAGCAAGAGTAGAGTAAGAAGATTTGAATCCAAACTGTTCCATTATCCAATTACTCAAGATATTTTGGTAGACAGTCAGAAGTTCACAGGTTCAGGTGAATCCTAGAATAACTTGTATGCAGATCTCATATCAAGGAGATGACCCATCTTAGTCCTTAACTTTACTTGAGGACGAGCAAAGGGCTAAGTGTGGAATATGGTGGAACTATACTCCTCTATTTGATATGATCTCTTTCTTTAACTTTTTATTTTGAGACATGGCTATCATCATTTTGTTCTTTTCATGAGCCTTCATGTGCTCATTTTTTTCAAAACCTTGGGACCTTCATGTGTCCCTTTTTTTTACTTGGACCTTCATGTGTCCAAATTTTCTTTTAAGCTTTTTGCATAGCCCATGTCTCTTCTTCTAACTCACATATTTAGAGAGAGATCATTATCTTTTTAGAACATGGAGTATTTGCCTAACAAAATATTTTTTTTGGGTGGATGGAGGCATGTTTTAGCGTATTCCCAGTGTAGGAATAGCTTATGTATGTGGGTGTACGTGAATTTTGATCTTGGGAGCATGAAAAATCTATCAACAAGGGTCACAGAGTTTGACAAAACTCAACACAAAGTAAGTGGCATATGTAGAAGGCTCATGTCATGCATAAACATATATGGCTTTGGTGGAATTTTGCATATCATTCGAGGAACATGCTATTTGAATTTTGTTTTTCAAAGATAAATCCCAAGTACTTTGCATAAGAGAGCAAGTTTCATATCATCCTATTATATCTCATATTCCAATTACTTAGATAAAGTGGGTTCCCTATGATGAGTGTTCACAAGTTATAGGAATATTAGCTAGGAATAAAAAGTATGCAAATTTGATCAAAGGATAGCATGGAGATGAAGCGTCATTTGTTTTGTATTTTCGATTTGTTCAATTTTAGACTTCAAAATTTTAGGAGGGATGAGGGGTAGTGTTGCACAAACCATCGTTTGAAGATGAAGGAACTTCGGGGAGTCAGAGATGGTTTGGCTAAACCAGAGGTTCAGCCAATCCTCTCTTGGAGCCATTTGTTCCGTCCTTCTGCACGTTGGACCATTCGATGTTTGTGCAATGTGTTGGTGGGAGATCTCGAATGTGTGTTAGTTATGCTTGAGAGATCTCCCCCACACTTATTTTTGTACCTGTTTTATTTGATAAAGAAAAGAAAACATACAAGGGCTCTACCAGCTAAAACACTGGAGAGCCTATATTTTATTCATCATTATTATTTTTTTATTTTTTATCAGAAACTTGTGTCACCCAACTTTTTATTATTATTATTATTTTTGTTTAACTCAAGCAAGGCTAAAGTAAAATTTGCAAAATAAACCCAGCCTTGATTCATTTCCATTATAAAATTACTTTCATCGTTTATGAAAATAACTCAAGTTCATTAATCAAAATTTCAACACCATGTCAAAATTTGATTAAAGAAGGCTATTTTAACTTAAGCACCATGCTTAATTTAAAAAGCCTATGGATGTACTACTAGTAAACACATCCAAACCAGAGCATATATCATAAAGAAGGGAAGTATGGACCTGTATGAGCAAGATATATCTAATGGAGACAAGTATGAGTTAAAAGAGTTGGTGAACATTTAGTTTTTTTCTTAAATTTATATATTGTTATTTTTTTTATAGCAAGGTACAGCTAGCATCATCATTTTTTTTATTATTTTTTTAAGCAGGATGGTCTTTGGTGCGTATGGAACTCAAGACTCTCACCATCCTCCCCCACACTTGGACTTTTGTGTGAAAAGTCAAGTGTGCAGGATTGGGGTCTCAATTTTGAGTCTGTTCCATCCCCAAAGATCATCAGAGGGCATAGTTGATGTAGCTCCTATGTTTTTTGAGCATAGTATGTCCCTTGTTCTTCTTGTTCTTCACCTGGAAGGGTTAGCAACCAAGATACCCGAAGGTGCATACTAACTTGAAAACATGTTCTTGCTTTTATTGATAAAAAAGTTTTTTTATGATAATCCGGGGTATCTCCTGGTAGTGCTTTGTTTATGGTCACAAGCTTGACCACGGGAACTCATCTTGTAGTTGACAACGGTGGTGTAGTTCTCAGTTTTACCACCAAACATTAAGCAGTAAAGTTTAAGCTGCAAGGTTAGTACCATAGTGCTACTACGAGATTTGCAATATTTGTTATAAACGAAGACATCTACAACCATCCTCCTAAAAATTTTGGAAACGAGGAGTGATGGATGGTTGTCTTCCTCGTAGCAGCAAGCGGTACTGAGCACAACAAACTCTAAAAACTCCAAAAGTAAGCATGAGACACGAGGGATGTTGAAAGAAAAACCTTCATGCTTGCTTGTGGAATCATTCTTTCCGAGCTCTAGAGTTGGTGCTTAGAGTTTGTCCATGGCCCAGAAGTTTTCATTTGGATGGCCAGAGGGACAAAGCTTTGGTTCGAGCGAGGGTGATGATGGTCGTTCAGTTTCACAAGAAAGCTCAGGTGAAACGAACGAGGATATGAACTTCACCTCCTTGAACGGGTAATTGTTGGGATGATGCTCCGCCATTGGGATTTCTGGGTGAGTGGCGGAAGCAGTTTTCCCAAACTCTTCATTAAGGCTCCCATGGGAAGGTTTTTCTTGAAAAAGTTTTTCAAAAGGGTAGCCTATAAGAAGATCGAATTCAAGGATGGCATAGATATGGAAGTCCAAATGAACCTCGGTTTTGTCGATTGTGATCGGCATGGCCCTGGCAATCCCACAACACTCAAAGATTAGTCCTGACGGACTTTTGAAGAGCTTATTGGTTGAGACAAGAAGCATTTTGCCCAAAAGGGTTTCCGCAAGGAATTCTGAAATGATATTAGTCTTGACCGTGGAGTTGTGCAGGGCTTCTATGACAGTTCCCCTTAATGAACAAGGAATGGTCATAGAAGGTGAAAGAATCCGAATTGCTTCGGAAGAATGTTTCACTTCCATCAACCATTCCTTTGATGGTTCAGCTCTAGGGGAAGCTTCCTTGTGAGGAAGTGTAAGCTTTTCATGCCTAAAGAGTTTCGAGGTATTGCCATAATCCTCGAATTTGATAGGGAACTCCGAAGGATGAAGCATTGTTTCCTTCGGTGTTCGTGGTTCGGGTGAGGGCTCATAAGTTGAACCTAGGGATGGTATGAGTTTTGATTAGACTAATGAGGACTCCTCAACACTCGCTGTGACTTTTGCCTAGAGGGATTTGGTTCTTATGACGGAAGAAGTGTGTTTGGCTATGAAGTGCTCAAGAAATTTGACTTGTTTCGTCATAGTTTTGTGTGTAAAACGACCTCCGGCAGTCATGTTTAGGCATAGGTTAGCATCTATGTCAAGACCCGAACAGAAGAGATGCAAAATCACGCCATCGGGTAATGGCAAGTTTGGGCAGGCATGTATTAGCATTGAAAACCGGGCCCAGGCTGCACCTATAGACTCCTTTTTGCGCTGCTCAAAGTCGAGGATCGCCCTTGGTAGAGAGACAAAACGGGACATGGGAAAAAATGCAAGACAAAACTTGTTCTTAAGTTCATCCCAGTCCCCATTCGTACTTTCTACGGCGTGTTTGTACCATTGCTTCGCCTTCCTCGTGAGAAAAAAGGGAAACAATTTCCACTTTAAAATTTCTTGTGTCATGCCAGAGACGCTCAGGCATGAACACATTTCCTCGAATTCTTGCAGGTGATGGGAAGGGTCTTCGTTGTCGTGCCCTGAGAAGGGTTGTGCCCGAACCATAGCTTTCAAACTAGGTTGGAGTTCATAGCCAGATGAAAGGGTTGGTTTTGGTGGTGGCTCAAAGAACTCGCCCTTTGAAGCGGACCGGTATTGGATAGGAGTGGTTTTCATGGTGAAAAAGATAAAAGAAATATCTATTTTGCTTTTGTGAAAAGAAAAGATACAAATACGAGGGCGAACTAGGTTCGAAGAAAATAGCAACCGTTCCCCGGCAACGGCGCCAGAAATGCTTGTTGGTATTTCTTAACGCATACAGAAATAATCCGCAAGCGCACGGAATTACCGTTGTAGCATTTCACCCGAAAGTATCCAGGGTATCGTATTTCCACGAGGAACGGAGGTACTCTTCTAGCTAGTTCGTCCAAGGACAACACAAGGATAGAGTTGGCTAGGGTAGAGATGGATTCCTATGGTTTTAGGATCTATGGATAGATAAACTCTACTTCTACTTGCTCACTTCGGGCACCGGATCACACCTGGTCAGCCAGGCAAGGCCGACCTATTGCTCTACGCCGAACCTGAACATGGGGGATTACAAGGGACGGACAAGGCTGTCACCACCTGCCGCCTACCCCTCAACCGTGGGGCACGAGACAAACGAAGGTAGCCTCTAGCCTAGACACCACGTCTACGCTATCAACTACTACTCTAGCGTCGATCAGGGTAATCCGTCTTTATCAGGAGCCCTCTACTAGAGTATCCGCCATGGGGACGAATGACGAACCCGCAAACAAGTAAGAATAAAGCTTAAATAAACATAGACTTAAAAGCATAAGAACCACGAACACTCACTTAGCGGATGGATCTGTTGAGGTACAAGTGCTCGTCGAGGTACAAGTTGGGGAGACACCGACAAGCCCGGTGCTTCCCCGTTCTCTTCGCTCACATCTCTCTCTACTAACTCTAATAGCTATCTAGGGCCTAATCCCTTGGAATGTTGCTCAAGTGTGGTGCTCTTCCTCCTTGGTGTGTTGATGAATGAGGGGGGAGAGGTCCTCCTTTTATAGGTGGAGAGGAGGGGTGTATTCCTTGGAATATTCCCTGGATTCCCTCACATGGAAAGAGCAAAACCGCCTCCCCGCATTGATTATGCCGACATCCCCACCTAGACCGACCATGGGAAGGCGGTAAGAGGTGACCTATGAAGCTTGGGCCCGAACGGAGCCATTGGTGGTGCGGCCGCACCCCTGATTGGCCCGCCTCGCGACCGCCTTCGCGTGGTTGGTTCCTGGGTGGGCCTGGACCACTGCCATGTCAGGGCTCTGCCCAAATTTTTCGTTGGAGTAGGCCTTTGCTTGGTACTTTGGTGTAGAATCTGCATTACGCTATCTGCTTGCGCCTTTTTGACTCTTTTTTTTTCATGTATTCCATGTATATATCCTGCAATGAACAACTCACCAAAACTCATGGAATTTGTTAGTATAAACCATGTTTACTAAGTTTGGTGCTTGTTTGGATTAATTTTATGTAAAGGTTGGCGGTTAGAAAAATGAGTTAAGGACCGCCAACAAACATGTCTGTGAAATTTAATTTAAGTTTGAAGTACAAAACATGTAGATGGAAGTGCAACTCTTGCATCAAGTGGAGAGCTTTGTGACGGTATGATGGTTGAGGTTTTAGGGTTGCTTTTGGGCCACTAATTAAATGTGCTAAAGTAGCAAGATCACCACAAATCTCGGCCTTGGGGGCCTTTGGCCGTGGTCACCGTGCCTTGGCGCGGCATTGCCGCGCTCTGGCCGGACGTGGCCGCCCATTCGCCCGTTGCGGCCGGTCCCAGCCTGGCGTGCCTGGCCGGCTGCGCACCTCCGCTGCAACTGCGGCCGTGCGTTGGCCGGCCAACCCTGCCGTCGCCGCTGCCGCGCTAATCTCTCCCTCCCTCCCTATGTCGCTGTCGCTCTGCGCGGCTGCGGCCCGTCCGGCCATCGTACTGCATGGCTCTGCCGTCCTCGTGCTCATCTGCGCGTGGCTGCACGTGGGGTGCTGCAACCGGTACTTGTCGTTGCCACACCGTCACCTCATCGTTAGTAGCGCTGCGTGTGTCCCGTAGTGTCTCTGCTGCTTCCGCACTTCGGCTGCTCTGAGCCATGCCGCCGCTGCCAGTGCCGTCGCATCTGGCTCTGCGCGTCCGCTGCTGGGCACATAGCCGTGCTGGCCGCCGCGACAACCACACGAGCGCCAGCTTCGCCATTCCCACCCCAGCCACCCGTCATTATGGGCACCGCGCCGAGCCGGCTCCTTTCCCTCTCTTTCCAGTATCATTTCCGCCGTCGTGACACCGTGGTCCGATTCGGCAGGGAAAGGTCACCTCGCGTCGATTCGTCGCGTCCGCAGCTCCGTCTTTAACCCACCTACTCATCTGACCCTACCTCGATTTGAACCGCGCATGGCCAAGCTCCAATTTTGGAGTTTCCCCGCCGCCGAGTCGTTATAGCCATGATCGGCCCGCATGGATGGTGAGCTCCCTCCAGTTGCCCTTCGAGCTCAATTAGTTGCACCACTCGACTCGCCTTAACTCCCTCGTCACCCCGCGCACTTCATCCGAACATCTACGACCTCATCGCCATCGCTGACGCGGCCGTGTCCGCCGCGGTTCCCCACCGAGCTCACCGCGCACACGTGGCCAGCCCACCCCGGCCTTCCTCCGCGCCAACCATTGCCTCGGCTAGGGTTGTTGATGAGGACATCACTCCTTCAGATGCATCCGTTAATCCTCCAACCATTATGCAAGGTCCAATGACCCGAGCACGAATGCGACAACTCAATTTGGAGGTGAGCTCGTTTCTAAGCGATCCTTTAAATATTCTCGAGAATAGGTTGCTACCTAATGATGTTATCTTGCTTAGGAACTTTGGAGAGGGTCAAGAAGTGCTTTGGAACATTGGAGAAGGCAAAGAGGTGCAGCAAGGGCGTGCAACACAAGCCGGAGGTCTAGTCCAACTCGATTCCGAGTCTGCCTCGACCTCCAGGACCAGTCTGCATTAAAACGGACGCCCAGGACACATACGGACTCCGTTTTCAATGGATGATGAGGACATCACTCCTTCAGATGCATCCGTTAATCCTCCAACCATTATGCAAGGTCCAATGACCCGAGCACGAATGCGACAACTCAATTTGGAGGTGAGCTCGTTTCTAAGCGATCCTTTAAATATTCTCGAGAATAGGTTGCTACCTAATGATGTTATCTTGCTTAGGAACTTTGGAGAGGGTCAAGAAGTGCTTTGGGACATTGGAGAAGGCAAAGAGGTGCAGCAAGGGCGTGCAACACAAGCCGGAGGTCTAGTCCAACTCGATTCCGAGTCTGCCTCGACCTCCAGGACCAGTCTGCATTAAAACGGACGCCCAGGACACATACGGACTCCGTTTTCAATGGTTCAACTTGGGTTGGAAAGATAATTTCAGTACCTAACCAATGGTTTTGGTTTGACATCCAAATTCCACCCGAGTCGACGGGAATCGTCAAAACAAATGACGCTTCATCTCCATGCTATCCTTTGATCAAATTTGCATACTTTTTATTCCTAGCTAATATTCCTATAACTTGTGAACACTCATCATAGGGAACCCACTTTATCTAAGTAATTGGAATATTAGCTAGGAATAAAAAGTATGCAAATTTGATCAAAGGATAGCATGGAGATGAAGCGTCATTTGTTTTGACGATTCCCGTCGACTCGGGTGGAATTTGGATGTCAAACCAAAACCATTGGTTAGGTACTGAAATTATCTTTCCAACCCAAGTTGAACCATTGAAAACGGAGTCCGTATGTGTCCTGGGCGTCCGTTTTAATGCAGACTGGTCCTGGAGGTCGAGGCAGACTCGGAATCGAGTTGGACTAGACCTCCGGCTTGTGTTGCACGCCCTTGCTGCACCTCTTTGCCTTCTCCAATGTCCCAAAGCACTTCTTGACCCTCTCCAAAGTTCCTAAGCAAGATAACATCATTAGGTAGCAACCTATTCTCGAGAATATTTAAAGGATCGCTTAGAAACGAGCTCACCTCCAAATTGAGTTGTCGCATTCGTGCTCGGGTCATTGGACCTTGCATAATGGTTGGAGGATTAACGGATGCATCTGAAGGAGTGATGTCCTCATCATCCATTGAAAACGGAGTCCGTATGTGTCCTGGGCGTCCGTTTTAATGCAGACTGGTCCTGGAGGTCGAGGCAGACTCGGAATCGAGTTGGACTAGACCTCCGGCTTGTGTTGCACGCCCTTGCTGCACCTCTTTGCCTTCTCCAATGTTCCAAAGCACTTCTTGACCCTCTCCAAAGTTCCTAAGCAAGATAACATCATTAGGTAGCAACCTATTCTCGAGAATATTTAAAGGATCGCTTAGAAACGAGCTCACCTCCAAATTGAGTTGTCGCATTCGTGCTCGGGTCATTGGACCTTGCATAATGGTTGGAGGATTAACGGATGCATCTGAAGGAGTGATGTCCTCATCAACAACCCTAGCCGAGGCAATGGTTGGCGCGGAGGAAGGCCGGGGTGGGCTGGCCACGTGTGCGCGGTGAGCTCGGTGGGGAACCGCGGCGGACACGGCCGCGTCAGCGATGGCGATGAGGTCGTAGATGTTCGGATGAAGTGCGCGGGGTGACGAGGGAGTTAAGGCGAGTCGAGTGGTGCAACTAATTGAGCTCGAAGGGCAACTGGAGGGAGCTCACCATCCATGCGGGCCGATCATGGCTATAACGACTCGGCGGCGGGGAAACTCCAAAATTGGAGCTTGGCCATGCGCGGTTCAAATCGAGGTAGGGTCAGATGAGTAGGTGGGTTAAAGACGGAGCTGCGGACGCGACGAATCGACGCGAGGTGACCTTTCCCTGCCGAATCGGACCACGGTGTCACGACGGCGGAAATGATACTGGAAAGAGAGGGAAAGGAGCCGGCTCGGCGCGGTGCCCATAATGACGGGTGGCTGGGGTGGGAATGGCGAAGCTGGCGCTCGTGTGGTTGTCGCGGCGGCCAGCACGGCTATGTGCCCAGCAGCGGACGCGCAGAGCCAGATGCGACGGCACTGGCAGCGGCGGCATGGCTCAGAGCAGCCGAAGTGCGGAAGCAGCAGAGACACTACGGGACACACGCAGCGCTACTAACGATGAGGTGACGGTGTGGCAACGACAAGTACCGGTTGCAGCACCCCACGTGCAGCCACGCGCAGATGAGCACGAGGACGGCAGAGCCATGCAGTACGATGGCCGGACGGGCCGCAGCCGCGCAGAGCGACAGCGACATAGGGAGGGAGGGAGAGATTAGCGCGGCAGCGGCGACGGCAGGGTTGGCCGGCCAACGCACGGCCGCAGTTGCAGCGGAGGTGCGCAGCCGGCCAGGCACGCCAGGCTGGGACCGGCCGCAACGGGCGAATGGGCGGCCACGTCCGGCCAGAGCGCGGCAATGCCGCGCCAAGGCACGGTGACCACGGCCAAAGGCCCCCAAGGCCGAGATTTGTGGTGATCTTGCTACTTAGCACATTTAATTAGTGGCCCAAAAGCAACCCTAAAACCTCAACCATCATACCGTCACAAAGCTCTCCACTTGA
>JAHUYU010002443.1:0-25442 GCA_030439765.1 Tripidium arundinaceum
ACAAACTCAACTCAGAATGATCGTCAGCTGATTCGATCTCGTTCCCGTTCCGCTAGCTTAGGTTCGGTTCGCCGCCCTTGATCCTCCAACTAGCTGGTGTATCATGTATCGCGTCAATCTCGAGATCCGTTGGTTCAAGCTCAATCCTTCGTAGGTGCTTACTGAGATATGGTATATGTATAGTACGTATAGACATGAGTGTACGTATATGTATGACTATGAGCGGCATGACGTCACGTGACACGTGGCCTATGGCATATCCCATATATAGCAACGATACTACCATCACGTGGCCGGCCAGGTTAGGTTGTTACTGTCACGACTAGGGGTGGATGCAAAAAAAAAAGAGTCATTGATATTATAGTGTAATAATCTTACTAAAAATCATAGGATCGTCTCTTGCACGAGCAGTGTTTACAAGGCAATTTGTCCAAATTTATTGCTGTGAGATGACAGCAATGCTTGAACGGTGTGGCTCCGCCCCTCGTCATGACCTGACGGTCGTTCCAAATTCAAGCTTTTCGAAAAACCCTCTTGGAGGCTCTAACTCCTATCCATTACTTCCTTGGTCCGTGACGTGAACCCCTGTCAATCACCCGTATTCCTCCTGGATTACAAGCCTCATGTTGATCATGCGCCATGGCATCTCTCTTTTGTTCCTCTCCTGCAATGAATACCCTCGTCAACCAGATGGATGTCATCCAACCCTAGTTTTCGATGACGAAGACCCTAGGTTAGCTAATCATGGCCCTGTTCTTTTGCCTTTTCAGCCGGCTTATCAGTCGTACTTCAGCTTATTCTCTCACAGAACACTGTTGAATCAGCGGGAATCAGCCGAAAAACCACCAGTAGAACAGGGCCGATATTTGTAGACGCCTCCAATCCACCCAAGTCAACTCAAGTCAACCCGATCGATTAAGCTAAACCAAAATTCCGGAGATATCACCTGAAATGTTCTCTCTAAGCTCAAATGGTATCTACAAACTCTTATGAGTAATGCTCAACCCCCAACCTCGATCCCTCCATCTTAATCACAAAACTCTGATCTTTTGATGTTCACTCGGACTGTTGTAAAATGCCCTCGGACTGTTCCAGAGATCAGGTCAAACCCCAGTTGACCAGTCAACATGATAGAGTAAACAAGGTTCTGCCGGACTGTCCACCTACTCTGTAGGACTGTCCACTAGAACACTTATGTAGCAAACATGCACTTGGATGATCTGTCCTCCTCTCTCTTCCCATGGCCCCACATGTTAGCTCGACCTTAACACCTTCAAGTCACTAGACCCTATCCCCTCCTCTTATCTCTCTCCCACATTCATCCCTCCCCTTCTCTCTCAAGAAAGGAAAGACCAAGAACTAGAGTGAGAAAGAGAAGAAACAAGAAATGAAGAAAGAAGAATAGGAGAAGAGATTCAAGCCAAGGGCAAAGCCAATATAAACAAGATAAGAAGCTGAAGTTTACCCTCCTTCTCCTCTCCATCACATGCAAGATGAAACCAAAGATCAAAGTTGGAATTTGCAATCTGAGAAAGGAAAAGGAGGAATTTCTTGAGCTCACTCTTGTGATGAAGAGGGAGAGGAGAAGGAGGGTAAACTTCAGCTTCTTATCTTGTTTATATTGGCTTTGCCCTTGGCTTGAATCTCTTCTCCTATTCTTCTTTCTTCATTTCTTGTTTCTTCTCTTTCTCACTCTAGTTCTTGGTCTTTCCTTTCTTGAGAGAGAAGGGGAGGGATGAATGTGGGAGAGAGATAAGAGGAGGGGATAGGGTCTAGTGACTTGAAGGTGTTAAGGTCGAGCTAACATGTGGGGCCATGGGAAGAGAGAGGAGGACAGATCATCCAAGTGCATGTTTGCTACATAAGTGTTCTAGTGGACAGTCCTACAGAGTAGGTGGACAGTCCGGCAGAACCTTGTTTACTCTATCATGTTGACTGGTCAACTGGGGTTTGACCTGATCTCTGGAACAGTCCGAGGGCATTTTACAACAGTCCGAGTGAACATCAAAAGATCAGAGTTTTGTGATTAAGATGGAGGGATCGAGGTTGGGGGTTGAGCATTACTCATAAGAGTTTGTAGATACCATTTGAGCTTAGAGAGAACATTTCAGGTGATATCTCCGGAATTTTGGTTTAGCTTAATCGATCGGGTTGACTTGAGTTGACTTGGGTGGATTGGAGGCGTCTACAAATATCGGCCCTGTTCTACTGGTGGTTTTTCGGCTGATTCCCGCTGATTCAACAGTGTTCTGTGAGAGAATAAGCTGAAGTACGACTGATAAGCCGGCTGAAAAGGCAAAAGAACAGGGCCATGATTAGCTAACCTAGGGTCTTCGTCATCGAAAACTAGGGTTGGATGACATCCATCTGGTTGACGAGGGTATTCATTGCAGGAGAGGAACAAAAGAGAGATGCCATGGCGCATGATCAACATGAGGCTTGTAATCCAGGAGGAATACGGGTGATTGACAGGGGTTCACGTCACGGACCAAGGAAGTAATGGATAGGAGTTAGAGCCTCCAAGAGGGTTTTTCGAAAAGCTTGAATTTGGAACGACCGTCAGGTCATGACGAGGGGCGGAGCCACACCGTTCAAGCATTGCTGTCATCTCACAGCAATAAATTTGGACAAATTGCCTTGTAAACACTGCTCGTGCAAGAGACGATCCTATGATTTTTAGTAAGATTATTACACTATAATATCAATGACTCTTTTTTTTTTGCATCCACCCCTAGTCGTGACAGTAACAACCTAACCTGGCCGGCCACGTGATGGTAGTATCGTTGCTATATATGGGATATGCCATAGGCCACGTGTCACGTGACGTCATGCCGCTCATAGTCATACATATACGTACACTCATGTCTATACGTACTATACATATACCATATCTCAGTAAGCACCTACGAAGGATTGAGCTTGAACCAACGGATCTCGAGATTGACGCGATACATGATACACCAGCTAGTTGGAGGATCAAGGGCGGCGAACCGAACCTAAGCTAGCGGAACGGGAACGAGATCGAATCAGCTGACGATCATTCTGAGTTGAGTTTGTGCATGCATGATATGCATGCTTCGTTCAATCAAACATATTGCTCGCTCCTACCGTCGTTTTTTGTGCCTGACATATATATATATAGTAGTACGGTGTTGGATTGCGCTGCGATCGACAGCGCATCGGCAGCGGCTCCTCTCTTCTCCAGCCTTTTCCGCTTTGGCAACTGGTTCAGTTCAGTTTCAATCAGGTCCATGCCGTATCTGCAGTGGCGGATCCAAAAGGTATTCCCAGTATTCCCGGAAATACCCAACTATTTTGGTACACTTATATATACATGTGTATATACTTATATATGTATATGTATAATGCCATATTTTGTAGTATTTTCATTCATTGCAGCCCAAAACAGTAAAAAACGACCTCTTGGTCTTGCTCCGCCATATTATGTAGTATTTTCACTCATTGTAGTCTAAAAACAGTTGATTTTTTTTTGTTGATGTGGAAATAGGAATACCCAAGTTTGAAATCCTGGCTCCGCCACTGCGTATCTGCTGCTAAAGCAAAATGCATTCGGGGGGGGCGGGGTGGGGGGTGTCCGATCCCTTCCTTTTCTGCGCTGCTGCTGCCTGCTGCATGCACCTGTCGCTTTTTTTTTTCATCATCAAGATAAAGCACCCCGCAAGCAGCTTCCACAGTGTGCACTTGTTGAGTTAAATAAAGAAACATTATTTATCCGTCCCACCGCTCTACGTACTAGTTTGCCAGGCATCTTCCCTAAAACAAAAAGGAAAACACCCGTCCCAGTTCGTGCCGTTCGATGCTGCTTGTAATAGCTTTTTTTTGTGTCATTGTGTATGTATATACGTACCTGTATATATATATATTTATTTATATTTATATATATCGGCCGTGGACGGATTATGGAGGGCATCTTGTTCTGACGGGGCGACGAATGTCCGTCGCCGGCCACCCGTTCACAAATCACAACAAAGGTCGTAGTTAGGTACTCCCTCCGTTCCAAATTATAAGTCATTCCAAGAATCTTGTAGAGTCAAAACATCTCAAGTTTGACCAAAATTATAGAAGGAAATACAAAGATTTATGACATCAAATAGGTATACTATATGAAAATATAACTAATGAAGAATCTAATGATACTTAGTTGGTATCATAAATATTATTATTTTATTATATAAATTTAGTCAAACTTAAAAAACTTTGACTCTCCAATATTCTTGGAATGAGTTATAATTTGAGACGGAGGGAGTACCTAACTACGACCTTTGTTGTGATTTGTGAACGGGTGGCCGGCGACGGACATTCGTCGCCCCGTCAGAACAAGATGCCCTCCATAATCCGTCCACGGCCGATATATATAAATATAAATAAATATATATATATACAGGTACGTATATACATACACAATGACACAAAAAAAAGCTATTACAAGCAGCATCGAACGGCACGAACTGGGACGGGTGTTTTCCTTTTTGTTTTAGGGAAGATGCCTGGCAAACTAGTACGTAGAGCGGTGGGACGGATAAATAATGTTTCTTTATTTAACTCAACAAGTGCACACTGTGGAAGCTGCTTGCGGGGTGCTTTATCTTGATGATGAAAAAAAAAAGCGACAGGTGCATGCAGCAGGCAGCAGCAGCGCAGAAAAGGAAGGGATCGGACACCCCCCACCCCGCCCCCCCCGAATGCATTTTGCTTTAGCAGCAGATACGCAGTGGCGGAGCCAGGATTTCAAACTTGGGTATTCCTATTTCCACATCAACAAAAAAAAATCAACTGTTTTTAGACTACAATGAGTGAAAATACTACATAATATGGCGGAGCAAGACCAAGAGGTCGTTTTTTACTGTTTTGGGCTGCAATGAATGAAAATACTACAAAATATGGCATTATACATATACATATATAAGTATATACACATGTATATATAAGTGTACCAAAATAGTTGGGTATTTCCGGGAATACTGGGAATACCTTTTGGATCCGCCACTGCAGATACGGCATGGACCTGATTGAAACTGAACTGAACCAGTTGCCAAAGCGGAAAAGGCTGGAGAAGAGAGGAGCCGCTGCCGATGCGCTGTCGATCGCAGCGCAATCCAACACCGTACTACTATATATATATATGTCAGGCACAAAAAACGACGGTAGGAGCGAGCAATATGTTTGATTGAACGAAGCATGCATATCATGCATGCACAAACTCAACTCAGAATGATCGTCAGCTGATTCGATCTCGTTCCCGTTCCGCTAGCTTAGGTTCGGTTCGCCGCCCTTGATCCTCCAACTAGCTGGTGTATCATGTATCGCGTCAATCTCGAGATCCGTTGGTTCAAGCTCAATCCTTCGTAGGTGCTTACTGAGATATGGTATATGTAATAGTACGTATAGACATGAGTGTACGTATATGTATGACTATGAGCGGCATGACGTCACGTGACACGTGGCCTATGGCATATCCCATATATAGCAACGATACTACCATCACGTGGCCGGCCAGGTTAGGTTGTTACTGTCACGACTAGGGGTGGATGCAAAAAAAAAAGAGTCATTGATATTATAGTGTAATAATCTTACTAAAAATCATAGGATCGTCTCTTGCACGAGCAGTGTTTACAAGGCAATTTGTCCAAATTTATTGCTGTGAGATGACAGCAATGCTTGAACGGTGTGGCTCCGCCCCTCGTCATGACCTGACGGTCGTTCCAAATTCAAGCTTTTCGAAAAACCCTCTTGGAGGCTCTAACTCCTATCCATTACTTCCTTGGTCCGTGACGTGAACCCCTGTCAATCACCCGTATTCCTCCTGGATTACAAGCCTCATGTTGATCATGCGCCATGGCATCTCTCTTTTGTTCCTCTCCTGCAATGAATACCCTCGTCAACCAGATGGATGTCATCCAACCCTAGTTTTCGATGACGAAGACCCTAGGTTAGCTAATCATGGCCCTGTTCTTTTGCCTTTTCAGCCGGCTTATCAGTCGTACTTCAGCTTATTCTCTCACAGAACACTGTTGAATCAGCGGGAATCAGCCGAAAAACCACCAGTAGAACAGGGCCGATATTTGTAGACGCCTCCAATCCACCCAAGTCAACTCAAGTCAACCCGATCGATTAAGCTAAACCAAAATTCCGGAGATATCACCTGAAATGTTCTCTCTAAGCTCAAATGGTATCTACAAACTCTTATGAGTAATGCTCAACCCCCAACCTCGATCCCTCCATCTTAATCACAAAACTCTGATCTTTTGATGTTCACTCGGACTGTTGTAAAATGCCCTCGGACTGTTCCAGAGATCAGGTCAAACCCCAGTTGACCAGTCAACATGATAGAGTAAACAAGGTTCTGCCGGACTGTCCACCTACTCTGTAGGACTGTCCACTAGAACACTTATGTAGCAAACATGCACTTGGATGATCTGTCCTCCTCTCTCTTCCCATGGCCCCACATGTTAGCTCGACCTTAACACCTTCAAGTCACTAGACCCTATCCCCTCCTCTTATCTCTCTCCCACATTCATCCCTCCCCTTCTCTCTCAAGAAAGGAAAGACCAAGAACTAGAGTGAGAAAGAGAAGAAACAAGAAATGAAGAAAGAAGAATAGGAGAAGAGATTCAAGCCAAGGGCAAAGCCAATATAAACAAGATAAGAAGCTGAAGTTTACCCTCCTTCTCCTCTCCCTCTTCATCACAAGAGTGAGCTCAAGAAATTCCTCCTTTTCCTTTCTCAGATTGCAAATTCCAACTTTGATCTTTGGTTTCATCTTGCATGTGATGGAGAGGAGAAGGAGGGTAAACTTCAGCTTCTTATCTTGTTTATATTGGCTTTGCCCTTGGCTTGAATCTCTTCTCCTATTCTTCTTTCTTCATTTCTTGTTTCTTCTCTTTCTCACTCTAGTTCTTGGTCTTTCCTTTCTTGAGAGAGAAGGGGAGGGATGAATGTGGGAGAGAGATAAGAGGAGGGGATAGGGTCTAGTGACTTGAAGGTGTTAAGGTCGAGCTAACATGTGGGGCCATGGGAAGAGAGAGGAGGACAGATCATCCAAGTGCATGTTTGCTACATAAGTGTTCTAGTGGACAGTCCTACAGAGTAGGTGGACAGTCCGGCAGAACCTTGTTTACTCTATCATGTTGACTGGTCAACTGGGGTTTGACCTGATCTCTGGAACAGTCCGAGGGCATTTTACAACAGTCCGAGTGAACATCAAAAGATCAGAGTTTTGTGATTAAGATGGAGGGATCGAGGTTGGGGGTTGAGCATTACTCATAAGAGTTTGTAGATACCATTTGAGCTTAGAGAGAACATTTCAGGTGATATCTCCGGAATTTTGGTTTAGCTTAATCGATCGGGTTGACTTGAGTTGACTTGGGTGGATTGGAGGCGTCTACAAATATCGGCCCTGTTCTACTGGTGGTTTTTCGGCTGATTCCCGCTGATTCAACAGTGTTCTGTGAGAGAATAAGCTGAAGTACGACTGATAAGCCGGCTGAAAAGGCAAAAGAACAGGGCCATGATTAGCTAACCTAGGGTCTTCGTCATCGAAAACTAGGGTTGGATGACATCCATCTGGTTGACGAGGGTATTCATTGCAGGAGAGGAACAAAAGAGAGATGCCATGGCGCATGATCAACATGAGGCTTGTAATCCAGGAGGAATACGGGTGATTGACAGGGGTTCACGTCACGGACCAAGGAAGTAATGGATAGGAGTTAGAGCCTCCAAGAGGGTTTTTCGAAAAGCTTGAATTTGGAACGACCGTCAGGTCATGACGAGGGGCGGAGCCACACCGTTCAAGCATTGCTGTCATCTCACAGCAATAAATTTGGACAAATTGCCTTGTAAACACTGCTCGTGCAAGAGACGATCCTATGATTTTTAGTAAGATTATTACACTATAATATCAATGACTCTTTTTTTTTTGCATCCACCCCTAGTCGTGACAGTAACAACCTAACCTGGCCGGCCACGTGATGGTAGTATCGTTGCTATATATGGGATATGCCATAGGCCACGTGTCACGTGACGTCATGCCGCTCATAGTCATACATATACGTACACTCATGTCTATACGTACTATACATATACCATATCTCAGTAAGCACCTACGAAGGATTGAGCTTGAACCAACGGATCTCGAGATTGACGCGATACATGATACACCAGCTAGTTGGAGGATCAAGGGCGGCGAACCGAACCTAAGCTAGCGGAACGGGAACGAGATCGAATCAGCTGACGATCATTCTGAGTTGAGTTTGTGCATGCATGATATGCATGCTTCGTTCAATCAAACATATTGCTCGCTCCTACCGTCGTTTTTTGTGCCTGACATATATATATATAGTAGTACGGTGTTGGATTGCGCTGCGATCGACAGCGCATCGGCAGCGGCTCCTCTCTTCTCCAGCCTTTTCCGCTTTGGCAACTGGTTCAGTTCAGTTTCAATCAGGTCCATGCCGTATCTGCAGTGGCGGATCCAAAAGGTATTCCCAGTATTCCCGGAAATACCCAACTATTTTGGTACACTTATATATACATGTGTATATACTTATATATGTATATGTATAATGCCATATTTTGTAGTATTTTCATTCATTGCAGCCCAAAACAGTAAAAAACGACCTCTTGGTCTTGCTCCGCCATATTATGTAGTATTTTCACTCATTGTAGTCTAAAAACAGTTGATTTTTTTTTGTTGATGTGGAAATAGGAATACCCAAGTTTGAAATCCTGGCTCCGCCACTGCGTATCTGCTGCTAAAGCAAAATGCATTCGGGGGGGGCGGGGTGGGGGGTGTCCGATCCCTTCCTTTTCTGCGCTGCTGCTGCCTGCTGCATGCACCTGTCGCTTTTTTTTTTCATCATCAAGATAAAGCACCCCGCAAGCAGCTTCCACAGTGTGCACTTGTTGAGTTAAATAAAGAAACATTATTTATCCGTCCCACCGCTCTACGTACTAGTTTGCCAGGCATCTTCCCTAAAACAAAAAGGAAAACACCCGTCCCAGTTCGTGCCGTTCGATGCTGCTTGTAATAGCTTTTTTTTGTGTCATTGTGTATGTATATACGTACCTGTATATATATATATTTATTTATATTTATATATATCGGCCGTGGACGGATTATGGAGGGCATCTTGTTCTGACGGGGCGACGAATGTCCGTCGCCGGCCACCCGTTCACAAATCACAACAAAGGTCGTAGTTAGGTACTCCCTTCCGTCTCAAATTATAACTCATTCCAAGAATATTGGAGAGTCAAAGTTTTTTAAGTTTGACTAAATTTATATAATAAAATAATAATATTTATGATACCAACTAAGTATCATTAGATTCTTCATTAGTTATATTTTCATATAGTATACCTATTTGATGTCATAAATCTTTGTATTTCCTTCTATAATTTTGGTCAAACTTGAGATGTTTTGACTCTACAAGATTCTTGGAATGACTTATAATTTGGAACGGAGGGAGTACTACTCACTACTCACGCACGCACGCAGCGAGATTAGGGCAACGTTGGTGGTTTTTGGTCCACTAGCCGGTGCATCCCCGCACAAGAATCATTCCGACCTGCTGAGCTAGTCCTACTCCTAGGTGAGGTCAGGAACGATCGGGGTCCCGGCCCGGCCCGGCCCGGCCCTCGATCGCAGGCAGCACAGGCACAGGCACATGACGCGCGCGGACCGCGGACACACCCCTTGGCCACCTTGTTTCGTCTCCTCTTGACTCGTGCTATATATACACGCTACGCTAGCTAGCTTAGCTGCCCACACATAGGAGTATCCTCTATCCTCTCCTCGCTGGCTCCCAATGAAATTGAATGAAAATGATTAGTTGCCATATATACTTGCTCCGCCTATTAATAGCTAGCTAGCACGCGTTTTTTTGCCTTTTAACTGACCTCGCTCCTGGGGGCGTTTCTGTGTGTTTGCCTCGCGCAAACATCCATCCATCCTTATCGTCTCGCGGGCCCGTCGCCGGCCGTGCCGCCGCCGGAGCCGGAGCCGGCCGGTGCGTGCCTGCATTGCGATTGCAACGATCGAGGGGCGCAGAGGCGGCGGCGGCAGCATGCAGCTCCTCTTGCCGGCCGCATCATCCTCACCTTTCTTCCCTCCTCGCGTCCTCAAAGCAGGTACGTACGGTGAGCTAGCTCCGTCCTCTATCTATATATGGCCTGCCTGCCTTGTACAAGAGTCATGTATATTTTGGCATGGCTGCCATCCAATCCAAACAACAACGAACCTCCGTTTCATCAAAGTTCAATTTTGCATTGTCCTCGGCTGCTATACAAACATTCTCTTGGGTTTAAATAATAAATAAACTGTATCTGGGTTTGGGTTTGGTTCGTCGTCGTAGGTTAGGCCGATGGGCAATCGGACAAAGAAAAACAGAGAAGCAAAGAGGGAAGAAAGGTGAGGATGATGCGGCCGGCAAGAGGAGCTGCATGCTGCCGCCGCCGCCTCTGCGCCCCTCGATCGTTGCAATCGCAATGCAGGCACGCACCGGCCGGCTCCGGCTCCGGCGGCGGCACGGCCGGCGACGGGCCCGCGAGACGATAAGGATGGATGGATGTTTGCGCGAGGCAAACACACAGAAACGCCCCCAGGAGCGAGGTCAGTTAAAAGGCAAAAAAACGCGTGCTAGCTAGCTATTAATAGGCGGAGCAAGTATATATGGCAACTAATCATTTTCATTCAATTTCATTGGGAGCCAGCGAGGAGAGGATAGAGGATACTCCTATGTGTGGGCAGCTAAGCTAGCTAGCGTAGCGTGTATATATAGCACGAGTCAAGAGGAGACGAAACAAGGTGGCCAAGGGGTGTGTCCGCGGTCCGCGCGCGTCATGTGCCTGTGCCTGTGCTGCCTGCGATCGAGGGCCGGGCCGGGCCGGGCCGGGACCCCGATCGTTCCTGACCTCACCTAGGAGTAGGACTAGCTCAGCAGGTCGGAATGATTCTTGTGCGGGGATGCACCGGCTAGTGGACCAAAAACCACCAACGTTGCCCTAATCTCGCTGCGTGCGTGCGTGAGTAGTGAGTAGTACTCCCTCCGTTCCAAATTATAAGTCATTCCAAGAATCTTGTAGAGTCAAAACATCTCAAGTTTGACCAAAATTATAGAAGGAAATACAAAGATTTATGACATCAAATAGGTATACTATATGAAAATATAACTAATGAAGAATCTAATGATACTTAGTTGGTATCATAAATATTATTATTTTATTATATAAATTTAGTCAAACTTAAAAAACTTTGACTCTCCAATATTCTTGGAATGAGTTATAATTTGAGACGGAGGGAGTACCTAACTACGACCTTTGTTGTGATTTGTGAACGGGTGGCCGGCGACGGACATTCGTCGCCCCGTCAGAACAAGATGCCCTCCATAATCCGTCCACGGCCGATATATATAAATATAAATAAATATATATATATACAGGTACGTATATACATACACAATGACACAAAAAAAAGCTATTACAAGCAGCATCGAACGGCACGAACTGGGACGGGTGTTTTCCTTTTTGTTTTAGGGAAGATGCCTGGCAAACTAGTACGTAGAGCGGTGGGACGGATAAATAATGTTTCTTTATTTAACTCAACAAGTGCACACTGTGGAAGCTGCTTGCGGGGTGCTTTATCTTGATGATGAAAAAAAAAAGCGACAGGTGCATGCAGCAGGCAGCAGCAGCGCAGAAAAGGAAGGGATCGGACACCCCCCACCCCGCCCCCCCCGAATGCATTTTGCTTTAGCAGCAGATACGCAGTGGCGGAGCCAGGATTTCAAACTTGGGTATTCCTATTTCCACATCAACAAAAAAAAATCAACTGTTTTTAGACTACAATGAGTGAAAATACTACATAATATGGCGGAGCAAGACCAAGAGGTCGTTTTTTACTGTTTTGGGCTGCAATGAATGAAAATACTACAAAATATGGCATTATACATATACATATATAAGTATATACACATGTATATATAAGTGTACCAAAATAGTTGGGTATTTCCGGGAATACTGGGAATACCTTTTGGATCCGCCACTGCAGATACGGCATGGACCTGATTGAAACTGAACTGAACCAGTTGCCAAAGCGGAAAAGGCTGGAGAAGAGAGGAGCCGCTGCCGATGCGCTGTCGATCGCAGCGCAATCCAACACCGTACTACTATATATATATATGTCAGGCACAAAAAACGACGGTAGGAGCGAGCAATATGTTTGATTGAACGAAGCATGCATATCATGCATGCACAAACTCAACTCAGAATGATCGTCAGCTGATTCGATCTCGTTCCCGTTCCGCTAGCTTAGGTTCGGTTCGCCGCCCTTGATCCTCCAACTAGCTGGTGTATCATGTATCGCGTCAATCTCGAGATCCGTTGGTTCAAGCTCAATCCTTCGTAGGTGCTTACTGAGATATGGTATATGTATAGTACGTATAGACATGAGTGTACGTATATGTATGACTATGAGCGGCATGACGTCACGTGACACGTGGCCTATGGCATATCCCATATATAGCAACGATACTACCATCACGTGGCCGGCCAGGTTAGGTTGTTACTGTCACGACTAGGGGTGGATGCAAAAAAAAAAGAGTCATTGATATTATAGTGTAATAATCTTACTAAAAATCATAGGATCGTCTCTTGCACGAGCAGTGTTTACAAGGCAATTTGTCCAAATTTATTGC
This sequence comes from Tripidium arundinaceum, assembly GCA_030439765.1. NCBI lineage: Eukaryota > Viridiplantae > Streptophyta > Magnoliopsida > Poales > Poaceae > Tripidium > Tripidium arundinaceum. The sequence goes on from JAHUYU010002443.1 coordinate 12,711, forward strand.
TGTGAGATGACAGCAATGCTTGAACGGTGTGGCTCCGCCCCTCGTCATGACCTGACGGTCGTTCCAAATTCAAGCTTTTCGAAAAACCCTCTTGGAGGCTCTAACTCCTATCCATTACTTCCTTGGTCCGTGACGTGAACCCCTGTCAATCACCCGTATTCCTCCTGGATTACAAGCCTCATGTTGATCATGCGCCATGGCATCTCTCTTTTGTTCCTCTCCTGCAATGAATACCCTCGTCAACCATATGTGCTTAATTACTTAGTTACTTCACTTAACTTTGTGGTTCCACTAGATTAAGTTGCCTAGGGTCTCATCCATGGTGATAAAAACATCGCTTAATTGTGTGTTGACCGGTGTTGATTTTATTTGTCTTTGTGAGTTAGGGTTTTCTTTATGACACCTAGGAATGAGTTGCCCAACTCACTTTGCTCTAATTACTAAATTTGTTTTTGTTCCTTCGTATTTTTTAGCTCCTTTATACTCTAATCTTACCTTAACCAATCATTAACCTAGTAATGATTTTATTTTTAGTGTTAACAGCCTTACTAACACCTGGGGTGTGACATGCATCCTTGTTTGGTGGGGCTGCTCCACCCGCTCCGGTGCTGGAGCCGCACACGGATCTGGTGCGGGAGCCGCACCAAATGGTTTTACCCTTGCATGGAGATCTTTGAACTAGGATATGAGATTTGGTAAAACATGATAAAAGGGAATAATACATGGAAAGGATTTTGATGAACTTAACCTTGATGAGCTGGTCACCTTGTGTCACCAAGCTCAATCTTGTGATCTAGACCTTCTTGCATCCAAGTGGGGGAGGAGAATTTGAGAAGGATTGAGATTTCCTTGCATTAGACATACATGCATATTAGAGAGAAATTCAAGATTGCCATGAGATGAGAGATTAGGGAATGAGTAGAGCTTACACTTGAGATTGATTTAGCACTAACAACCTTCATCTTCCATCACATGCAAGATGAAACCAAAGATCAAAGTTGGAATTTGCAATCTGAGAAAGGAAAAGGAGGAATTTCTTGAGCTCACTCTTGTGATGAAGAGGGAGAGGAGAAGGAGGGTAAACTTCAGCTTCTTATCTTGTTTATATTGGCTTTGCCCTTGGCTTGAATCTCTTCTCCTATTCTTCTTTCTTCATTTCTTGTTTCTTCTCTTTCTCACTCTAGTTCTTGGTCTTTCCTTTCTTGAGAGAGAAGGGGAGGGATGAATGTGGGAGAGAGATAAGAGGAGGGGATAGGGTCTAGTGACTTGAAGGTGTTAAGGTCGAGCTAACATGTGGGGCCATGGGAAGAGAGAGGAGGACAGATCATCCAAGTGCATGTTTGCTACATAAGTGTTCTAGTGGACAGTCCTACAGAGTAGGTGGACAGTCCGGCAGAACCTTGTTTACTCTATCATGTTGACTGGTCAACTGGGGTTTGACCTGATCTCTGGAACAGTCCGAGGGCATTTTACAACAGTCCGAGTGAACATCAAAAGATCAGAGTTTTGTGATTAAGATGGAGGGATCGAGGTTGGGGGTTGAGCATTACTCATAAGAGTTTGTAGATACCATTTGAGCTTAGAGAGAACATTTCAGGTGATATCTCCGGAATTTTGGTTTAGCTTAATCGATCGGGTTGACTTGAGTTGACTTGGGTGGATTGGAGGCGTCTACAAATATCGGCCCTGTTCTACTGGTGGTTTTTCGGCTGATTCCCGCTGATTCAACAGTGTTCTGTGAGAGAATAAGCTGAAGTACGACTGATAAGCCGGCTGAAAAGGCAAAAGAACAGGGCCATGATTAGCTAACCTAGGGTCTTCGTCATCGAAAACTAGGGTTGGATGACATCCATCTGGTTGACGAGGGTATTCATTGCAGGAGAGGAACAAAAGAGAGATGCCATGGCGCATGATCAACATGAGGCTTGTAATCCAGGAGGAATACGGGTGATTGACAGGGGTTCACGTCACGGACCAAGGAAGTAATGGATAGGAGTTAGAGCCTCCAAGAGGGTTTTTCGAAAAGCTTGAATTTGGAACGACCGTCAGGTCATGACGAGGGGCGGAGCCACACCGTTCAAGCATTGCTGTCATCTCACAGCAATAAATTTGGACAAATTGCCTTGTAAACACTGCTCGTGCAAGAGACGATCCTATGATTTTTAGTAAGATTATTACACTATAATATCAATGACTCTTTTTTTTTTGCATCCACCCCTAGTCGTGACAGTAACAACCTAACCTGGCCGGCCACGTGATGGTAGTATCGTTGCTATATATGGGATATGCCATAGGCCACGTGTCACGTGACGTCATGCCGCTCATAGTCATACATATACGTACACTCATGTCTATACGTACTATACATATACCATATCTCAGTAAGCACCTACGAAGGATTGAGCTTGAACCAACGGATCTCGAGATTGACGCGATACATGATACACCAGCTAGTTGGAGGATCAAGGGCGGCGAACCGAACCTAAGCTAGCGGAACGGGAACGAGATCGAATCAGCTGACGATCATTCTGAGTTGAGTTTGTGCATGCATGATATGCATGCTTCGTTCAATCAAACATATTGCTCGCTCCTACCGTCGTTTTTTGTGCCTGACATATATATATATAGTAGTACGGTGTTGGATTGCGCTGCGATCGACAGCGCATCGGCAGCGGCTCCTCTCTTCTCCAGCCTTTTCCGCTTTGGCAACTGGTTCAGTTCAGTTTCAATCAGGTCCATGCCGTATCTGCAGTGGCGGATCCAAAAGGTATTCCCAGTATTCCCGGAAATACCCAACTATTTTGGTACACTTATATATACATGTGTATATACTTATATATGTATATGTATAATGCCATATTTTGTAGTATTTTCATTCATTGCAGCCCAAAACAGTAAAAAACGACCTCTTGGTCTTGCTCCGCCATATTATGTAGTATTTTCACTCATTGTAGTCTAAAAACAGTTGATTTTTTTTTGTTGATGTGGAAATAGGAATACCCAAGTTTGAAATCCTGGCTCCGCCACTGCGTATCTGCTGCTAAAGCAAAATGCATTCGGGGGGGGCGGGGTGGGGGGTGTCCGATCCCTTCCTTTTCTGCGCTGCTGCTGCCTGCTGCATGCACCTGTCGCTTTTTTTTTTCATCATCAAGATAAAGCACCCCGCAAGCAGCTTCCACAGTGTGCACTTGTTGAGTTAAATAAAGAAACATTATTTATCCGTCCCACCGCTCTACGTACTAGTTTGCCAGGCATCTTCCCTAAAACAAAAAGGAAAACACCCGTCCCAGTTCGTGCCGTTCGATGCTGCTTGTAATAGCTTTTTTTTGTGTCATTGTGTATGTATATACGTACCTGTATATATATATATTTATTTATATTTATATATATCGGCCGTGGACGGATTATGGAGGGCATCTTGTTCTGACGGGGCGACGAATGTCCGTCGCCGGCCACCCGTTCACAAATCACAACAAAGGTCGTAGTTAGGTACTCCCTCCGTCTCAAATTATAACTCATTCCAAGAATATTGGAGAGTCAAAGTTTTTTAAGTTTGACTAAATTTATATAATAAAATAATAATATTTATGATACCAACTAAGTATCATTAGATTCTTCATTAGTTATATTTTCATATAGTATACCTATTTGATGTCATAAATCTTTGTATTTCCTTCTATAATTTTGGTCAAACTTGAGATGTTTTGACTCTACAAGATTCTTGGAATGACTTATAATTTGGAACGGAGGGAGTACTACTCACTACTCACGCACGCACGCAGCGAGATTAGGGCAACGTTGGTGGTTTTTGGTCCACTAGCCGGTGCATCCCCGCACAAGAATCATTCCGACCTGCTGAGCTAGTCCTACTCCTAGGTGAGGTCAGGAACGATCGGGGTCCCGGCCCGGCCCGGCCCGGCCCTCGATCGCAGGCAGCACAGGCACAGGCACATGACGCGCGCGGACCGCGGACACACCCCTTGGCCACCTTGTTTCGTCTCCTCTTGACTCGTGCTATATATACACGCTACGCTAGCTAGCTTAGCTGCCCACACATAGGAGTATCCTCTATCCTCTCCTCGCTGGCTCCCAATGAAATTGAATGAAAATGATTAGTTGCCATATATACTTGCTCCGCCTATTAATAGCTAGCTAGCACGCGTTTTTTTGCCTTTTAACTGACCTCGCTCCTGGGGGCGTTTCTGTGTGTTTGCCTCGCGCAAACATCCATCCATCCTTATCGTCTCGCGGGCCCGTCGCCGGCCGTGCCGCCGCCGGAGCCGGAGCCGGCCGGTGCGTGCCTGCATTGCGATTGCAACGATCGAGGGGCGCAGAGGCGGCGGCGGCAGCATGCAGCTCCTCTTGCCGGCCGCATCATCCTCACCTTTCTTCCCTCCTCGCGTCCTCAAAGCAGGTACGTACGGTGAGCTAGCTCCGTCCTCTATCTATATATGGCCTGCCTGCCTTGTACAAGAGTCATGTATATTTTGGCATGGCTGCCATCCAATCCAAACAACAACGAACCTCCGTTTCATCAAAGTTCAATTTTGCATTGTCCTCGGCTGCTATACAAACATTCTCTTGGGTTTAAATAATAAATAAACTGTATCTGGGTTTGGGTTTGGTTCGTCGTCGTAGGTTAGGCCGATGGGCAATCGGACAAAGAAAAACAGAGAAGCAAAGAGGGAGGCAGCAGGCCCTACGCTGCTGCCCAATCAATAGTATCTCCTGTAGCTAGTATCCTGGAGTGCTAGGGGTTGCTTTGTCTGTCCTGATGAGTTGCTGCTGACTCCTGTACGACCGTCCGTCCGGCCTGCTTCCTCCTCACCGCTGCTTTTGCTTTTCTGCTTTCGCTTGCCTGCAGCTGCAGCTCATCATCAATCAGGTCCGTGCCGTATCCGTATCCGTATCCATGGCAAAGCTGGTGCTGGAGGTGCGGGCGCGACGGGGCCTCGCGGCAGCCTCAGGCTCGGGCTCGCCGGGACCGGGTGGTGGAGACCGCAGCAGCAGCAGCAGGCCCCGGCCCCGGCCCCGGCCCCGGCGACGACAACGCAGCCCGACAACGGATCCAGTGCCAAAGGTTGGTCATTTGACTCTCATCATCCCAGTCAGACACACAGTAGACGATGCTCTCTCTTCTCTTTTTTTTTCTTTCTTTTTTTTTGTGGGGGTTCTTGCATTATACGGAGTATTGATGAACGAAACACTCACAGATGCTGTGCTGCGCTGCGCCCGTCGTAGCCTCTCTCTTTCTCTGCCATATCATGTTGCACCTAAGCTTGTCGCGCTTTCCTCTTACTATATCTCCTGCTGCTGCTTTTGCTAAAGCCGGCCCAAAACAAAAAGTTGTGCTTTTCGTAATTTCGCTTTACTTATTAATCAACCCTTTTTGTTTATATGACCTTATTATTAGCTTCTAGGGTAGGACTACTTATTAGGTCCTGTTTGGATTCATTAATTACTACTCCTGCTAATAGTTAGCTGACTAATAGCTCATGTCTAATATTAGCTAGCTAACTATTAGCTACCTATTAGTTGGAGGGTGTTTGGATGCACAGCTAATATCTGATTTGTTCAAGCTACTAAGATAGTTACTATCTAGAGGACCAGATGACAACTAGTTATTTTATTAGCTGCACATGTTAAGATGCAAAAGAGATAACTTTTAGCAGATAGCTATTATCTGTAGGGATCCAAATATAACCTTAATATAAGCAAGTCAAACTACTATATATATGTAGAAAATTTAGGGAGCTAGTATATGGGATCGGAGTGGAATTCCCCAACGAAATCTTGCTAATTAATTATTTTGACGTCTTTCTCGTTGGCCGTCCATCGTCTTCTGCTTTGTTTCCTTTGTTTGTTTCTTTCTTTTCTGTCTTCCCATGCAGTAACAATATATAATAATGGGACTGACTGCTTCATCCCTGCTCAAAAAATACTTTCATCCTGATCTGTTGGCTATCAATAAGTGAAAACTGGCTATAGCAAGCATGCCTACGGTATGCATGTTCTAGCGACCATTAAGTAGTAGAATGATCATCAGCACTTACTATATATTTATATCAGTTGGATGTGCAACTTATCGGGACGTCGTTTCATTCAGTATATATATGACACTACTGCAAAATAGTTTCGTTCCCCTTGAATTTACCACACGCTTGTTCTATATGAGCAGTTAATATTCCAAAATATCTAATAATAGCTACTCCCTTTGTCCCAAAAAAAAGATATCGCTTAGGATTATATGCAGGCTTTCTTAAGTTTGACTAGAGTTATAGAAAATATTAGCATCGTTTGAATTTTCAAATAAGTTTATTATAAAAATGTATTTAGAGATTAATTTAACAATACTTATTAAACACCATAAATATTAATGATTTTCGGTCAAAGTTAAAAATATTTGACTTCTCGGGAAAAACGAGAGTGACACTCTTTGTGGGACAGAGGCAGTACGTACCATGTTTACTACTAATTATTGTAATATGAATACCTAGTATTCTGCACTATATCGACACCGCAAAGATTCAATTTTTCATTAAGTTCACAAGGTTCACATTTCATTATTTATTTAATTGAGAAAATATCTGCCAGTTTATTTATTTGAAAAAAAGGAACTTTAACCCATTCACGGCGATCGTTCGATGCGTGTATGGGTGATGGAACGTCGATCGCTATCAACCGTACTGCTCAACAGTAACTGACTGCGAAATTAAGATTCTTGACAGTAACTGACTGCGAAATTAAGATTCTTGATGTATGATTGATTCTAACTGTCCTCTTTGTTTCTTGAGCCCAAATCCTTAGTGGACTTTACTCAATCACAAAGGTATCTCTATGTGTGGATGCATGCTAAGGGGACCCTGTCCTCTTTGTACCCCACTGCTCTTTTTAGCCAAATAGCCAGTGGATCAACTTGGTGATTGATGAACACAAAGAACAAATATCCGATCAGGAATATCGTAGATATGGCACTTACAACTAACTGTCCGAGAGAAATGATTAGACTGGACCGCAGAGGTATCTTTAGTTTTTGCCAAGATCATGCATGTACTCGCGCACACAGCAGAGAATCTGATTGTCTATGACTGTAACTGTTGTGGAAAGAATTTTGTAAGGAAAATTTTAGAGACCGGCCAGGAACGTAAATTAGAAAAGTTAAATCTAATTAATTTTGGTTTCTTATATCAGGCCAACTTAACTTCTGATCATTATTGGATTCCTGTCTAGCTTACTGTACTTCTATGGGGCCGGGAGAAAAGAAGTGAAAATGGGTAATGGAGTGCTGAATGTTCTGATGCTCTGATGTTATACTATAGTTGGTAGTGGGCATTGGACGGCACTACTCTGCTCAGGCCAGGTTCATGATCCTTTGATGCATGTCTCATGCTGAACACTTACTAGAGATGTAAGTGGGTACCCAACACCAACAGTAGCTCAATCAGATTCTCTGCTGTGTGCGCGAGTACATGCATGATCTTGGCAAAAACTAAAGATACCTCTGCGGTCCAGTCTAATCATTTCTCTCGGACAGTTAGTTGTAAGTGCCATATCTACGATATTCCTGATCGGATATTTGTTCTTTGTGTTCATCAATCACCAAGTTGATCCACTGGCTATTTGGCTAAAAAGAGCAGTGGGGTACAAAGAGGACAGGGTCCCCTTAGCATGCATCCACACATAGAGATACCTTTGTGATTGAGTAAAGTCCACTAAGGATTTGGGCTCAAGAAACAAAGAGGACAGTTAGAATCAATCATACATCAAGAATCTTAATTTCGCAGTCAGTTACTGTCAAGAATCTTAATTTCGCAGTCAGTTACTGTTGAGCAGTACGGTTGATAGCGATCGACGTTCCATCACCCATACACGCATCGAACGATCGCCGTGAATGGGTTAAAGTTCCTTTTTTTCAAATAAATAAACTGGCAGATATTTTCTCAATTAAATAAATAATGAAATGTGAACCTTGTGAACTTAATGAAAAATTGAATCTTTGCGGTGTCGATATAGTGCAGAATACTAGGTATTCATATTACAATAATTAGTAGTAAACATGGTACGTACTGCCTCTGTCCCACAAAGAGTGTCACTCTCGTTTTTCCCGAGAAGTCAAATATTTTTAACTTTGACCGAAAATCATTAATATTTATGGTGTTTAATAAGTATTGTTAAATTAATCTCTAAATACATTTTTATAATAAACTTATTTGAAAATTCAAACGATGCTAATATTTTCTATAACTCTAGTCAAACTTAAGAAAGCCTGCATATAATCCTAAGCGATATCTTTTTTTTGGGACAAAGGGAGTAGCTATTATTAGATATTTTGGAATATTAACTGCTCATATAGAACAAGCGTGTGGTAAATTCAAGGGGAACGAAACTATTTTGCAGTAGTGTCATATATATACTGAATGAAACGACGTCCGATAAGTTGCACATCCAACTGATATAAATATATAGTAAGTGCTGATGATCATTCTACTACTTAATGGTCGCTAGAACATGCATACCGTAGGCATGCTTGCTATAGCCAGTTTTCACTTATTGATAGCCAACAGATCAGGATGAAAGTATTTTTTGAGCAGGGATGAAGCAGTCAGTCCCATTATTATATATTGTTACTGCATGGGAAGACAGAAAAGAAAGAAACAAACAAAGGAAACAAAGCAGAAGACGATGGACGGCCAACGAGAAAGACGTCAAAATAATTAATTAGCAAGATTTCGTTGGGGAATTCCACTCCGATCCCATATACTAGCTCCCTAAATTTTCTACATATATATAGTAGTTTGACTTGCTTATATTAAGGTTATATTTGGATCCCTACAGATAATAGCTATCTGCTAAAAGTTATCTCTTTTGCATCTTAACATGTGCAGCTAATAAAATAACTAGTTGTCATCTGGTCCTCTAGATAGTAACTATCTTAGTAGCTTGAACAAATCAGATATTAGCTGTGCATCCAAACACCCTCCAACTAATAGGTAGCTAATAGTTAGCTAGCTAATATTAGACATGAGCTATTAGTCAGCTAACTATTAGCAGGAGTAGTAATTAATGAATCCAAACAGGACCTAATAAGTAGTCCTACCCTAGAAGCTAATAATAAGGTCATATAAACAAAAAGGGTTGATTAATAAGTAAAGCGAAATTACGAAAAGCACAACTTTTTGTTTTGGGCCGGCTTTAGCAAAAGCAGCAGCAGGAGATATAGTAAGAGGAAAGCGCGACAAGCTTAGGTGCAACATGATATGGCAGAGAAAGAGAGAGGCTACGACGGGCGCAGCGCAGCACAGCATCTGTGAGTGTTTCGTTCATCAATACTCCGTATAATGCAAGAACCCCCACAAAAAAAAAGAAAGAAAAAAAAAGAGAAGAGAGAGCATCGTCTACTGTGTGTCTGACTGGGATGATGAGAGTCAAATGACCAACCTTTGGCACTGGATCCGTTGTCGGGCTGCGTTGTCGTCGCCGGGGCCGGGGCCGGGGCCGGGGCCTGCTGCTGCTGCTGCGGTCTCCACCACCCGGTCCCGGCGAGCCCGAGCCTGAGGCTGCCGCGAGGCCCCGTCGCGCCCGCACCTCCAGCACCAGCTTTGCCATGGATACGGATACGGATACGGCACGGACCTGATTGATGATGAGCTGCAGCTGCAGGCAAGCGAAAGCAGAAAAGCAAAAGCAGCGGTGAGGAGGAAGCAGGCCGGACGGACGGTCGTACAGGAGTCAGCAGCAACTCATCAGGACAGACAAAGCAACCCCTAGCACTCCAGGATACTAGCTACAGGAGATACTATTGATTGGGCAGCAGCGTAGGGCCTGCTGCCTCCCTCTTTGCTTCTCTGTTTTTCTTTGTCCGATTGCCCATCGGCCTAACCTACGACGACGAACCAAACCCAAACCCAGATACAGTTTATTTATTATTTAAACCCAAGAGAATGTTTGTATAGCAGCCGAGGACAATGCAAAATTGAACTTTGATGAAACGGAGGTTCGTTGTTGTTTGGATTGGATGGCAGCCATGCCAAAATATACATGACTCTTGTACAAGGCAGGCAGGCCATATATAGATAGAGGACGGAGCTAGCTCACCGTACGTACCTGCTTTGAGGACGCGAGGAGGGAAGAAAGGTGAGGATGATGCGGCCGGCAAGAGGAGCTGCATGCTGCCGCCGCCGCCTCTGCGCCCCTCGATCGTTGCAATCGCAATGCAGGCACGCACCGGCCGGCTCCGGCTCCGGCGGCGGCACGGCCGGCGACGGGCCCGCGAGACGATAAGGATGGATGGATGTTTGCGCGAGGCAAACACACAGAAACGCCCCAGGAGCGAGGTCAGTTAAAAGGCAAAAAAACGCGTGCTAGCTAGCTATTAATAGGCGGAGCAAGTATATATGGCAACTAATCATTTCATTCAATTTCATTGGGAGCCAGCGAGGAGAGGATAGAGGATACTCCTATGTGTGGGCAGCTAAGCTAGCTAGCGTAGCGTGTATATATAGCACGAGTCAAGAGGAGACGAAACAAGGTGGCCAAGGGGTGTGTCCGCGGTCCGCGCGCGTCATGTGCCTGTGCCTGTGCTGCCTGCGATCGAGGGCCGGGCCGGGCCGGGCCGGGACCCCGATCGTTCCTGACCTCACCTAGGAGTAGGACTAGCTCAGCAGGTCGGAATGATTCTTGTGCGGGGATGCACCGGCTAGTGGACCAAAACCACCAACGTTGCCCTAATCTCGCTGCGTGCGTGCGTGAGTAGTGAGTAGTACTCCCTCCGTTCCAAATTATAAGTCATTCCAAGAATCTTGTAGAGTCAAAACATCTCAAGTTTGACCAAAATTATAGAAGGAAATACAAAGATTTATGACATCAAATAGGTATACTATATGAAAATATAACTAATGAAGAATCTAATGATACTTAGTTGGTATCATAAATATTATTATTTTATTATATAAATTTAGTCAAACTTAAAAAACTTTGACTCTCCAATATTCTTGGAATGAGTTATAATTTGAGACGGAGGGAGTACCTAACTACGACCTTTGTTGTGATTTGTGAACGGGTGGCCGGCGACGGACATTCGTCGCCCCGTCAGAACAAGATGCCCTCCATAATCCGTCCACGGCCGATATATATAAATATAAATAAATATATATATATACAGGTACGTATATACATACACAATGACACAAAAAAAAGCTATTACAAGCAGCATCGAACGGCACGAACTGGACGGGTGTTTTCCTTTTTGTTTTAGGGAAGATGCCTGGCAAACTAGTACGTAGAGCGGTGGGACGGATAAATAATGTTTCTTTATTTAACTCAACAAGTGCACACTGTGGAAGCTGCTTGCGGGGTGCTTTATCTTGATGATGAAAAAAAAAAGCGACAGGTGCATGCAGCAGGCAGCAGCAGCGCAGAAAAGGAAGGGATCGGACACCCCCCACCCCGCCCCCCCGAATGCATTTTGCTTTAGCAGCAGATACGCAGTGGCGGAGCCAGGATTTCAAACTTGGGTATTCCTATTTCCACATCAACAAAAAAAAATCAACTGTTTTTAGACTACAATGAGTGAAAATACTACATAATATGGCGGAGCAAGACCAAGAGGTCGTTTTTTACTGTTTTGGGCTGCAATGAATGAAAATACTACAAAATATGGCATTATACATATACATATATAAGTATATACACATGTATATATAAGTGTACCAAAATAGTTGGGTATTTCCGGGAATACTGGGAATACCTTTTGGATCCGCCACTGCAGATACGGCATGGACCTGATTGAAACTGAACTGAACCAGTTGCCAAAGCGGAAAAGGCTGGAGAAGAGAGGAGCCGCTGCCGATGCGCTGTCGATCGCAGCGCAATCCAACACCGTACTACTATATATATATATGTCAGGCACAAAAAACGACGGTAGGAGCGAGCAATATGTTTGATTGAACGAAGCATGCATATCATGCATGCACAAACTCAACTCAGAATGATCGTCAGCTGATTCGATCTCGTTCCCGTTCCGCTAGCTTAGGTTCGGTTCGCCGCCCTTGATCCTCCAACTAGCTGGTGTATCATGTATCGCGTCAATCTCGAGATCCGTTGGTTCAAGCTCAATCCTTCGTAGGTGCTTACTGAGATATGGTATATGTATAGTACGTATAGACATGAGTGTACGTATATGTATGACTATGAGCGGCATGACGTCACGTGACACGTGGCCTATGGCATATCCCATATATAGCAACGATACTACCATCACGTGGCCGGCCAGGTTAGGTTGTTACTGTCACGACTAGGGGTGGATGCAAAAAAAAAAGAGTCATTGATATTATAGTGTAATAATCTTACTAAAAATCATAGGATCGTCTCTTGCACGAGCAGTGTTTACAAGGCAATTTGTCCAAATTTATTGCTGTGAGATGACAGCAATGCTTGAACGGTGTGGCTCCGCCCCTCGTCATGACCTGACGGTCGTTCCAAATTCAAGCTTTTCGAAAAACCCTCTTGGAGGCTCTAACTCCTATCCATTACTTCCTTGGTCCGTGACGTATCTGCAGTGGCGGATCCAAAAGGTATTCCCAGTATTCCCGGAAATACCCAACTATTTTGGTACACTTATATATACATGTGTATATACTTATATATGTATATGTATAATGCCATATTTTGTAGTATTTTCATTCATTGCAGCCCAAAACAGTAAAAAACGACCTCTTGGTCTTGCTCCGCCAA
>JAHUYU010000513.1:0-20309 GCA_030439765.1 Tripidium arundinaceum
GCCATGGTCCCTTCAAGTGGTATCAAAGTAAGGTTGGCTCAATTTGGACCTTTGGCTTCAACGCCATTGAGCAGACGCTATTTAGAGAGAGAAGGATGGATAACTCTAGGCCTACACACTTTGATGGCACTAATTTCCACTATTGGAGTGCTAGAATGGCTTGCTACCTAGAAGCGGTTAATCCAGGTGTTTGGAGAGTCACTCACGACGGGATGAAACCTCTAAAGAATCCTAAAAAACCAACCGTGAGTGATGAAAAAGAAATTCATCTAAACGCAAGAGCTAAAAATTGCTTGTTTGAATCTTTGAGCATGGAAATTTTTAACCAAGTGTTCACCCTTGCTAAAGCTAATGAAATTTGGTTAAAATTGCATGAGCTCCATGATGGCATAAGTAATGTCCATGAGCAAAAACATTGCCTAGCTAAATAAATTTATGATTGCTTTAAAATGAACGATAATGAGCTTGTTGGAGATATGTATTCACATTTGAATCTAATTATCAATGAGCTCAATTCTATAGGATTGACAAAGCTAGGTGATGTGGACATTGTGAGGAAGATCATCTTCATGCTACCACATAACAAATATGCAAGCATCATCACCACCCTTCACAACATGGAGGACTTGAGTAACATGACCCTGGCGCTTGTCATTGGCAAGTTAGTGGCATTTGAGATGTCGTGGAAGATGGGTCAAGAAGAGGCCAATTCAGCAAGCAAAAGCATCGCTCTCACATGTGATGAGCACAAGAAGATGAAGGGCAAGAAGCAAGTTGAGAGAAGCTCAAGCTCAAGATCCTCAAGTAAAGATGAAGATGAAGATGAAGATGAGGATGATGATGATGAAGAAAGTGATGATCAAGCCTCCACCTTCTCCTTCGATGTTGATGAAGAAACAATCAAGCTAATCGAGAAGGTGGTGAAAATATTCACAAGTTGAATGTCAAGGGTGTGCCCATCCAAATTGAAGATTGCTTATTCACCAACCAAAGAAGAGAGCAAAGAAAGAAAGGATGCTTTGGTTGCGACAAAAAGGGGCACTTTGTGGAAGATTGTCCAAACAAGCCACACCCAAGACAAAGAAGAAGGCAAGGAAAGCAAAAGGCCAAGCCCTCACAACAATCAAGACTTGGGATGATTCATCAAGTGAAGATGAAGCCCAACACAAGAGGCACGGCCGCAAGCACTCATCATCAAACACTTCACACGTGTGCCTTATGCCACAAGGTAATGAAAACTCTAGCTCAAGTGAAAGTGAAAGTGATGATGATATACCTTCTCTTGATGAACTTGTGAAAGCTAATGTGGAATATTCTAAGCTTTGCACTAGCCAACAAAAGAAAATAAAAGAACTAAAAGCAAAGATAGATAGCTCACAAAAACTATGAATTGTTGCTTGAACAATATGAAACCTTTGCAAATCTTAATGTTGAGCTATCTAATAAAATTGAGCAACTTGAAGCTAGTCAAAACACATCTACCGATGAGCAACTAATAAAGAAAAATGATAAATTAAAAGAAAAATTAGCTAGCTCACAAGAAGCTTATGAAAGTTTGCTTGCTAAAATGGAAAATCTTTGTAAACATAATGACGAGCTAACTTAAAAGGTTGCTAATCTTGAAGCTGTTGGTACAACCCCCACCGAGGCACCTAAAAAGAAAAGTTCAATCTTTAACATGCCTAAAAAGGATGCCTCTACTTCTTGCGATGATTTATTTAAATTAAACTCACCTCTTTGCGACCGAGTTTGTTTTAAGAATGTGATTGTAGAAACATGTACACAAGAGGTCACAACGGAGAATGAGCAACTCAAGCAAGAAGTGGCTCGCCTCACCAAGGACTTGATCCAAGTGAAAGGCAAGACGGAGCAAGCCCAACCTCATCAAGATAACACCATCAAGGGAGTGAAGAAGCTTGATGAGGAAGCAACCGTGGTTTGCTATGTGTGCCACAAGGAAGGCCACAAGTCCTATGAGTGCAAGGTAAAGAATGGGGGAGAAAAGAAGAAAGAGAAAACAAAAAAGCAAACAAGCAAGCTCTCCAACACCTACACCAACAAGGTGAACAAGAAGGCCACTACACCATACTTGTTGAAGAAGAAGAAAAATGACAAAGTGGTGGCCATCAAGGTGAACAAGCAAGCCAACACAAGAGGGGCCAAACAAGTTTGGGTGCCAAAGGAAATAATTTCAACCATGAAGAGCACCAAGAAGGTTTGGATCCCGAAGGGTAAGTGAGAAGTCCAAACGACTTCGAGGAATTTGGAGACTTGGCAAAGTTTGGGTGCATATCATCGGGTGCATCACATTGGATCATGCCATTCCCAAGTGGGTTAGTGAAGATTATGGACCCAGATTCCCCTTCCCATGTTAAGTAACTAGAATTTAAATTCCTGCAATTTCAATTAGCATCTAGTTCCTTTTATGCCTAGGTTTGCATTTGCACATTTAAATTCTTTCGCTTGAGGGTCTTTTGATTGGAGCCATGGGTTCGGCCCTAGCCGTAGAGACTTCCTCATGGCTTAACTCGGGTTCTACACGGAGGGGTTCCAAGGGAGGAGTGTTCTCTAGAATGCGATCTAAAAGGGAGTAAGTACGATTTCTTTCCAGTTTCGCTAAAATCACCTTCTTTCTCCTCGTCTCCTTTGTCCCAGTGCTTCATCCTCCAGATTTGATCCAATGGTGAATGGGAAGCGCTCGAGGGAGGAGTCGCCGGAGAAGAGGTGCTCGGAGGTCCTCCTCGTCTCCGTGCTGCGCTACGGCAGGCCGAGTAAGCACAGATTTTGCCCTTCATCTCATTCGGGTGGTCTTGATGTTTCCCTCTTGTATAGTGCCATCTCCATGGCGCATCTGGCGCCGCGCCTCCCAGCCGGTGGGGAGGGCACCTCGTCGGCACGATAGCTGGAGCCCCAATCCCCGCTCCCGACAGGCTCCTCCTCTTCTGACTCATCGAGGGACGGGGAGTCAGACATTCGCACGTTAGTGCGGGACCTGGACGTGGCCAGCCGTGCCCTCAGGGAGGAGAGCCGGGACATTCACAAAGGTTAAGCTTGGAGAATCTTGTTGATGGTAAAAATATCACACTTTCACATACTCAAAAATCACCGTCAATAGCCTTGGATCAAAGGGAGATAGGCATATCATGAGTATATTTTATCAAATAACAAGTTCCACTTGTACTTGAGTACTTCTATGCAGATTTAAGCTAAATGGAGCAAAGTGAGCTGGTGGACCAACATAGGGGGGGTCGGCCGACCCCACCTATGGGCCCACCAGCCACTCCACATCACCACAATCCATGCCAAGCACGAGTCTGTCACGCTGCCTCTGATTACATCGTTGGCAACGACCCTCGAGTACGCCCTCGACCTCAAGCTGGTCGCACTGCCCTTGACAACGTCATCCGCAATAACTATTCGAGTATGCCCTCGATGGGCTACCCCAAGTCGGTCATGCCGTCAGGTTTCCTCGGTGGACACACTATCTCCAACTATGTTGTCGACTACACACTCTACCTCTCGGGCACGCCACCGTTGGACTCACTCGAGGCGATCACATCGCCATCGGCAATGTCTTCGATCATGACTTTTTGGGCAAGCATCGTCAGGCTCCACCCGAACCGTCACGGGGTATGCTCGATGCATGCTCAGAAGAGGACAGCGGCTTCAAGATTACCCTCCGTCCAATTCTCCGAATCGCTCAAAGGCTCTAGGGATACTGTCGGAGATATATACCCAGGGTACCTCATCGTATGGACAACAGCCTAAGTAGGATGGGGTAAACCAAGCAGGGTAAGCAAGGAGCCTAACCCAGACAGGGTACCTCATCTACTTGGAGGACAAGACATAGCACGATATATTTAGAAACTAATTCTATTTATTAGATTTCCTGGTAACAAATAGGAAACCCACATATAAACCGATCGTGTTTCTATCTATAACCCCACCCCCTGGACTATATAAGGAGGGGTGAGGAGCCCCCGATTGGTATCTTATCATACCCCAAGACATCTCGTCTCATCTAGGCAACTAGCCACTAGCAGCCCCTTATAAACTTGAGCATACGAATAAAGGGATCTACTCCAATCTGGATGTAGGGTACCACGTACCTGAACCAGTATAAATTTGTGTCTCGTGTGCTACCCTTCTAATTCTCTGTGCGTGTTACGTTGATCCGTATTACTGGAGCTAATTATTCCGACAGTGTCCAAGAAGGTGCGACAAGTGGCAAGCGGAGGTTCATCAAGACGTACAAAGAGAGCCTCTGAAGGCTCACAAGATGGAGCATCATCTCACGATACCAAGATACGATGCTCGAGCCCAACCAAAATCATTGCAAATAATGGGTCTGCCACATGCACTCACCTAAACGAGCGAGGACCCGAACCCTCTACACAAATGAGGTATGGATGATGATTTTGGAAATGGGTTGAGAGTCTTTCCGCCGGCATGCCAAAACTGGACAACCCAAATGTAAATATCCCCAATCCATTGACATCCATTCCGCCGGCATGCCAAAACTGGACAACCCAAATGTAAATGTCCCCAATCCATTGACATCCATAATCTTACCTATTGTCTCGTGCCTCGTTGGTTGATGACTCTGTTTTCAGTTAAGGACGGATCAACTGTTTTATACCCTTTAGTACAGCTGTACACGTTGTATAGATCCATGTTTGTCGCTGCATGTCGTTTAATATTTAATCGATAAAACATGCAGGATCGATCCGATCCACCTGCTACCACATTCGGTAGGTAGACAGGCACAGCTGTACCATTTTGTTTTTTCATTGATTGATTCTCCATCGACCTCCCTCCCTGCTGTACAAGCGTATATTGCCAGGCTAGAGAGCACTATTCTGGCCCCGCCGTCTCTCAGTTTCCCCTCATGGCTTGCTCCAAGCTCTCCGTAGTAGTGTTGCTGGCATTGCTCGTGGTCCTCGCCGCCGGCCCGGTAATGCGACGGGTCGAGGCTGCATCGGCGCACCTGCACTTTTACATGCACGACGTGACGGGTGGCCCGTCGGCAACGGCGGTGCGAGTGGTTAATGGTCCACGGGGCAACTTCGGCAACACCATGGTGATCGACGACAAGTTAACCGAGGGGACGTCAGAGTCGTCCACGACGGTAGGACGCGCGCAGGGCTACTACATGGTAGCGTCGGTGGCGAACCTCGAGTTCCTCGTCAACATGAATGTCGTGCTTACTTCGGGCCCTTACGCCGGCAGCTCTCTCACGGTGATGGGCCGTGACGACGTCAGCGTCCCGGTGAGGGAGCTCTCAGTGGTCGGCGGCACGGGGCAGTTCAGGATGGCGCGCGGCTATGTGCTGTGGAAGACCGTCACCCCCGAGATTCTCGACCTGGAGATCTTCGTCAACCCTTCTTGGACACTGTCGGAATAATTAGCTCCAGTAATACGGATCAACGTAACACGCACAGAGAATTAGAAGGGTAGCACACGAGACACAAATTTATACTGGTTCAGGTACGTGGTACCCTACATCCAGATTGGAGTAGATCCCTTTATTCGTATGCTCAAGTTTATAAGGGGCTGCTAGTGGCTAGTTGCCTAGATGAGACGAGATGTCTTGGGGTATGATAAGATACCAATCGGGGGCTCCTCACCCCTCCTTATATAGTCCAGGGGGTGGGGTTATAGATAGAAACACGATCGGTTTATATGTGGGTTTTCCTATTTGTTACCAGGAAATCTAATAAATAGAATTAGTTTCTAAATATATCGTGCTATGTCTTGTCCTCCAAGTAGATGAGGTACCCTGTCTGGGTTAGGCTCCTTGCTTACCCTGCTTGGTTTACCCCATCCTACTTAGGCTGTTGTCCATACGATGAGGTACCCTGGGTATATATCTCCGACAGTATCCCTAGAGCCTTTGAGCGATTCGGAGAATTGGACGGAGGGTAATCTTGAAGCCGCTGTCCTCTTCTGAGCATGCATCGAGCATACCCCGTGACGGTTCGGGTGGAGCCTGACGATGCTTGCCCAAAAAGTCATGATCGAAGACATTGCCGATGGCGATGTGATCGCCTCGAGTGAGTCCAACGGTGGCGTGCCCGAGAGGTAGAGTGTGTAGTCGACAACATAGTTGGAGATAGTGTGTCCACCGAGGAAACCTGACGGCATGACCGACTTGGGGTAGCCCATCGAGGGCATACTCGAATAGTTATTGCGGATGACGTTGTCAAGGGCAGTGCGACCAGCTTGAGGTCGAGGGCGTACTCGAGGGTCGTTGCCAACGATGTAATCAGAGGCAGCGTGACAGACTCGTGCTTGGCATGGATTGTGGTGATGTGGAGTGGCTGGTGGGCCCATAGGTGGGGTCGGCCGACCCCCCCTATGTTGGTCCACCAGCTCACTTTGCTCCATTTAGCTTAAATCTGCATAGAAGTACTCAAGTACAAGTGGAACTTGTTATTTGATAAAATATGCTCATGATATGCCTATCTCCCTTTGATCCAAGGCTATTGACGGTGATTTTTGAGTATGTGAAAGTGTGATATTTTTACCATCAACAAGATTCTCCAAGCTTAACCTTTGTGAATGTCCCGGCTCTCCTCCCTGAGGGCACGGCTGGCCACGTCCAGGTCCCGCACTAACGTGCGAATGTCTGACTCCCCGTCCCTCGATGAGTCAGAAGAGGAGGAGCCTGTCGGGAGCGGGGATTGGGGCTCCAGCTATCGTGCCGACGAGGTGCCCTCCCCACCGGCTGGGAGGCGCGGCGCCAGATGCGCCATGGAGATGGCACTATACAAGAGGGAAACATCAAGACCACCCGAATGAGATGAAGGGCAAAATCTGTGCTTACTCGGCCTGCCGTAGCGCAGCACGGAGACGAGGAGGACCTCCGAGCACCTCTTCTCCGGCGACTCCTCCCTCGAGCGCTTCCCATTCACCATTGGATCAAATCTGGAGGATGAAGCACTGGGACAAAGGAGACGAGGAGAAAGAAGGTGATTTTAGCGAAACTGGAAAGAAATCGTACTTACTCCCTTTTTCTCCTCTGTTTTTTACAGCAGGGGATGCAAGGCGTCCGTTTGATTTCCCTGCGGTTAACTGGGCGACAGCAAGAGTTAAGGTGAGGCCATGTCCCCACAATCTTAGTGACATGCGTCTACCAAGAAGAGCCGTGCATGGGGAGACGAGCCACCAACACCGATGCTACGACTTCGCCGAGATGGAATACACCCGCGTAACCGCGGCAGCCGTGGGGCCAGTCGCCCCAAATTCGATGAACCATCACGCTAAGCTAGTGCACTCAGGCGGTCTGATACTTGGGCCGGGTACTCGGCCCAGTTTACACCCCTCGATTGGTACGATCGGTAAATTTTTACCGACCCAATCATCAACAGAGTCAGGGGGAACTCGGGAGGGCCACCAGTATGGCTCTAAAACCTCTGACACCAAGTGTCACATAAATCTCCTGAATATCCGAACGAGCTCAAAGTACATAATCTTAGAGGATGCATGCCCCTTGGGGAAACTAGAAAATGGTTGATTAAGTTCGGACCAAAGTACGACCTCCCGAATATGGAAAAAGAATTTAATGGCGTGCCCCATGATGGGTCTACCAAGTCATGTTCCATACTGGGACATGGTCATCACTCGTTCTACCTATTATCAGCTCGAAGAATGGTATGCGCAAATGCCTTCGCTACTGATGCATTCATCATTCGCCCCGGTGGATCCTAAACTAGGACACCTAATTCCTTGGGCTTATAAGTCCAGAGGGCGCCACCCGACACCCTCAGTCGATATACTTGCATTGATCAGAGACCTCGTCGAAGCAGGAGTACCCGAAGAAACGCAAAGTATTTGGCTCAGTGAGAACAAAGACTCAAACCGAGTCGAACGCCAGGTAACAACAAATTTCCATACAAGAAATACTTTTTTCCAAAACCCTGTTACCTCTTCTTTTTTGATAGACAGGTCAGGTCAAGAGTTGGTCAAGGGATGACCTGAATCTTCCTTCACCAGGGTATCAACATGGCAACCCAAGCCGATCACGAGTGCAATAGTATGGGTGGGGGAAGCGAGGCGGTTCAGATTCCCTATCCCGTCCATCCTTATATTCAAATAGGACATAATGATGTGCGACGACCAAGATCTACGTGCGCACTCGAGTGTCTGGAGAGTCAAAGTCCCTGCCCAAAAGATGCTCTCACCCGAATAACTCTCGGTACCCGAGAGGCAACCTCTGCATCAAAGCAGAGCACTCGAATCACCTCGATACTTGAGGACGACCAGCACCATCAATTCGAAGGCCTCAGCACACAAGGAAGGCTAATCGAGACCTATGGTACCCGAGGATTATAGGGGATTGCGGCACCCAAAGGATGAAACTATTCGACTAGCTTGTCATTAAGTCCTACGGGGGATACTGTCAGATATATGGGCCTGGGGTACCTTCACCACCTGTATACCTGATCCATGCCTATCTACCGAGCTGAAGACGATGAGGGATGAGGTCCACGAAGGACAGGCAGATCCACCAGCTTGGAGATCAAGTCATTCCGAGGAATCTGGCGCTATCATATCTGGGCGATAGGATAGAATCATTCTATTAGGCATTCCATGTAACAAACTAGGAAACTCATCTATTAGCTGATCAGATCTACTATAACCCTACCCCCGGACTATATAAGGATGGGTAGGGGCCTCCCGATCGAGATCCCATCTTCTACATTCTAGCACATAGCTACAAGCCATAGCCCCTATAACCGAGCATACGAATACAAGGACAAGCTACTTCAAACTGGACGTAGGGCACCATGCCTAAACCAGTATAATCCCTGTGTCTTGTGTGCTACCCATTTGATTCCCTATACGCGAATAGCTGCTAGGTATTGCTGGAGCTAATTCTTCTGACACTAGGTAAGATTATGGATGTCAATGGATTGGGGACATTTACATTTGGGTTGTCCAGTTTTGGCATGCCGGCGGAATGGATGTCAATGGATTGGGGATATTTACATTTGGGTTGTCCAGTTTTGGCATGCCGGCGGAAAGACTCTCAACCCATTTCCAAAATCATCATCCATACCTCATTTGTGTAGAGGGTTCGGGTCCTCGCTCGTTTAGGTGAGTGCATGTGGCAGACCCATTATTTGCAATGATTTTGGTTGGGCTCGAGCATCGTATCTTGGTATCGTGAGATGATGCTCCATCTTGTGAGCCTTCAGAGGCTCTCTTTGTACGTCTTGATGAACCTCCGCTTGCCACTTGTCGCACCTTCTTGGACACTGTCGGAATAATTAGCTCCAGTAATACGGATCAACGTAACACGCACAGAGAATTAGAAGGGTAGCACACGAGACACAAATTTATACTGGTTCAGGTACGTGGTACCCTACATCCAGATTGGAGTAGATCCCTTTATTCGTATGCTCAAGTTTATAAGGGGCTATGGCTTGTAGCTATGTGCTAGAATGTAGAAGATGGGATCTCGATCGGGAGGCCCCTACCCATCCTTATATAGTCCGGGGGTAGGGTTATAGTAGATCTGATCAGCTAATAGATGAGTTTCCTAGTTTGTTACATGGAATGCCTAATAGAATGATTCTATCCTATCGCCCAGATATGATAGCGCCAGATTCCTCGGAATGACTTGATCTCCAAGCTGGTGGATCTGCCTGTCCTTCGTGGACCTCATCCCTCATCGTCTTCAGCTCGGTAGATAGGCATGGATCAGGTATACAGGTGGTGAAGGTACCCCAGGCCCATATATCTGACAGTATCCCCCGTAGGACTTAATGACAAGCTAGTCGAATAGTTTCATCCTTTGGGTGCCGCAATCCCCTATAATCCTCGGGTACCATAGGTCTCGATTAGCCTTCCTTGTGTGCTGAGGCCTTCGAATTGATGGTGCTGGTCGTCCTCAAGTATCGAGGTGATTCGAGTGCTCTGCTTTGATGCAGAGGTTGCCTCTCGGGTACCGAGAGTTATTCGGGTGAGAGCATCTTTTGGGCAGGGACTTTGACTCTCCAGACACTCGAGTGCGCACGTAGATCTTGGTCGTCGCACATCATTATG
Source organism: Tripidium arundinaceum (assembly GCA_030439765.1). Classification (NCBI taxonomy): domain Eukaryota; kingdom Viridiplantae; phylum Streptophyta; class Magnoliopsida; order Poales; family Poaceae; genus Tripidium; species Tripidium arundinaceum. Next base: position 10,051 of record JAHUYU010000513.1, read on the forward strand.
TCCTATTTGAATATAAGGATGGACGGGATAGGGAATCTGAACCGCCTCGCTTCCCCCACCCATACTATTGCACTCGTGATCGGCTTGGGTTGCCATGTTGATACCCTGGTGAAGGAAGATTCAGGTCATCCCTTGACCAACTCTTGACCTGACCTGTCTATCAAAAAAGAAGAGGTAACAGGGTTTTGGAAAAAAGTATTTCTTGTATGGAAATTTGTTGTTACCTGGCGTTCGACTCGGTTTGAGTCTTTGTTCTCACTGAGCCAAATACTTTGCGTTTCTTCGGGTACTCCTGCTTCGACGAGGTCTCTGATCAATGCAAGTATATCGACTGAGGGTGTCGGGTGGCGCCCTCTGGACTTATAAGCCCAAGGAATTAGGTGTCCTAGTTTAGGATCCACCGGGGCGAATGATGAATGCATCAGTAGCGAAGGCATTTGCGCATACCATTCTTCGAGCTGATAATAGGTAGAACGAGTGATGACCATGTCCCAGTATGGAACATGACTTGGTAGACCCATCATGGGGCACGCCATTAAATTCTTTTTCCATATTCGGGAGGTCGTACTTTGGTCCGAACTTAATCAACCATTTTCTAGTTTCCCCAAGGGGCATGCATCCTCTAAGATTATGTACTTTGAGCTCGTTCGGATATTCAGGAGATTTATGTGACACTTGGTGTCAGAGGTTTTAGAGCCATACTGGTGGCCCTCCCGAGTTCCCCCTGACTCTGTTGATGATTGGGTCGGTAAAAATTTACCGATCGTACCAATCGAGGGGTGTAAACTGGGCCGAGTACCCGGCCCAAGTATCAGACCGCCTGAGTGCACTAGCTTAGCGTGATGGTTCATCGAATTTGGGGCGACTGGCCCCACGGCTGCCGCGGTTACGCGGGTGTATTCCATCTCGGCGAAGTCGTAGCATCGGTGTTGGTGGCTCGTCTCCCCATGCACGGCTCTTCTTGGTAGACGCATGTCACTAAGATTGTGGGGACATGGCCTCACCTTAACTCTTGCTGTCGCCCAGTTAACCGCAGGGAAATCAAACGGACGCCTTGCATCCCCTGCTGTAAAAAACAGAGGAGAAAAAGGGAGTAAGTACGATTTCTTTCCAGTTTCGCTAAAATCACCTTCTTTCTCCTCGTCTCCTTTGTCCCAGTGCTTCATCCTCCAGATTTGATCCAATGGTGAATGGGAAGCGCTCGAGGGAGGAGTCGCCGGAGAAGAGGTGCTCGGAGGTCCTCCTCGTCTCCGTGCTGCGCTACGGCAGGCCGAGTAAGCACAGATTTTGCCCTTCATCTCATTCGGGTGGTCTTGATGTTTCCCTCTTGTATAGTGCCATTCTCCATGGCGCATCTGGCGCCGCGCCTCCCAGCCGGTGGGGAGGGCACCTCGTCGGCACGATAGCTGGAGCCCCAATCCCCGCTCCCGACAGGCTCCTCCTCTTCTGACTCATCGAGGGACGGGGAGTCAGACATTCGCACGTTAGTGCGGGACCTGGACGTGGCCAGCCGTGCCCTCAGGGAGGAGAGCCGGGACATTCACAAAGGTTAAGCTTGGAGAATCTTGTTGATGGTAAAAATATCACACTTTCACATACTCAAAAATCACCGTCAATAGCCTTGGATCAAAGGGAGATAGGCATATCATGAGCATATTTTATCAAATAACAAGTTCCACTTGTACTTGAGTACTTCTATGCAGATTTAAGCTAAATGGAGCAAAGTGAGCTGGTGGACCAACATAGGGGGGGTCGGCCGACCCCACCTATGGGCCCACCAGCCACTCCACATCACCACAATCCATGCCAAGCACGAGTCTGTCACGCTGCCTCTGATTACATCGTTGGCAACGACCCTCGAGTACGCCCTCGACCTCAAGCTGGTCGCACTGCCCTTGACAACGTCATCCGCAATAACTATTCGAGTATGCCCTCGATGGGCTACCCCAAGTCGGTCATGCCGTCAGGTTTCCTCGGTGGACACACTATCTCCAACTATGTTGTCGACTACACACTCTACCTCTCGGGCACGCCACCGTTGGACTCACTCGAGGCGATCACATCGCCATCGGCAATGTCTTCGATCATGACTTTTTGGGCAAGCATCGTCAGGCTCCACCCGAACCGTCACGGGGTATGCTCGATGCATGCTCAGAAGAGGACAGCGGCTTCAAGATTACCCTCCGTCCAATTCTCCGAATCGCTCAAAGGCTCTAGGGATACTGTCGGAGATATATACCCAGGGTACCTCATCGTATGGACAACAGCCTAAGTAGGATGGGGTAAACCAAGCAGGGTAAGCAAGGAGCCTAACCCAGACAGGGTACCTCATCTACTTGGAGGACAAGACATAGCACGATATATTTAGAAACTAATTCTATTTATTAGATTTCCTGGTAACAAATAGGAAACCCACATATAAACCGATCGTGTTTCTATCTATAACCCCACCCCCTGGACTATATAAGGAGGGGTGAGGAGCCCCCGATTGGTATCTTATCATACCCCAAGACATCTCGTCTCATCTAGGCAACTAGCCACTAGCAGCCCCTTATAAACTTGAGCATACGAATAAAGGGATCTACTCCAATCTGGATGTAGGGTACCACGTACCTGAACCAGTATAAATTTGTGTCTCGTGTGCTACCCTTCTAATTCTCTGTGCGTGTTACGTTGATCCGTATTACTGGAGCTAATTATTCCGACAGTGTCCAAGAAGGTGCGACAAGTGGCAAGCGGAGGTTCATCAAGACGTACAAAGAGAGCCTCTGAAGGCTCACAAGATGGAGCATCATCTCACGATACCAAGATACGATGCTCGAGCCCAACCAAAATCATTGCAAATAATGGGTCTGCCACATGCACTCACCTAAACGAGCGAGGACCCGAACCCTCTACACAAATGAGGTATGGATGATGATTTTGGAAATGGGTTGAGAGTCTTTCCGCCGGCATGCCAAAACTGGACAACCCAAATGTAAATATCCCCAATCCATTGACATCCATTCCGCCGGCATGCCAAAACTGGACAACCCAAATGTAAATGTCCCCAATCCATTGACATCCATAATCTTACCTATTGTCTCGTGCCTCGTTGGTTGATGACTCTGTTTTCAGTTAAGGACGGATCAACTGTTTTATACCCTTTAGTACAGCTGTACACGTTGTATAGATCCATGTTTGTCGCTGCATGTCGTTTAATATTTAATCGATAAAACATGCAGGATCGATCCGATCCACCTGCTACCACATTCGGTAGGTAGACAGGCACAGCTGTACCATTTTGTTTTTTCATTGATTGATTCTCCATCGACCTCCCTCCCTGCTGTACAAGCGTATATTGCCAGGCTAGAGAGCACTATTCTGGCCCCGCCGTCTCTCAGTTTCCCCTCATGGCTTGCTCCAAGCTCTCCGTAGTAGTGTTGCTGGCATTGCTCGTGGTCCTCGCCGCCGGCCCGGTAATGCGACGGGTCGAGGCTGCATCGGCGCACCTGCACTTTTACATGCACGACGTGACGGGTGGCCCGTCGGCAACGGCGGTGCGAGTGGTTAATGGTCCACGGGGCAACTTCGGCAACACCATGGTGATCGACGACAAGTTAACCGAGGGGACGTCAGAGTCGTCCACGACGGTAGGACGCGCGCAGGGCTACTACATGGTAGCGTCGGTGGCGAACCTCGAGTTCCTCGTCAACATGAATGTCGTGCTTACTTCGGGCCCTTACGCCGGCAGCTCTCTCACGGTGATGGGCCGTGACGACGTCAGCGTCCCGGTGAGGGAGCTCTCAGTGGTCGGCGGCACGGGGCAGTTCAGGATGGCGCGCGGCTATGTGCTGTGGAAGACCGTCACCCCCGAGATTCTCGACCTGGAGATCTTCGTCAACCCTTCTTGAGCCTATTAGGCAATGGTATGACTGCTGCATCGATGTGATCAAAATTGCTTATAGGTGAACTGTCCAGTATCCAAGCGCACTAGCACTTTTCTTTCAGGATCTATATCGCGTCAATAATTATACTCATAAGGGACTAGAGGGTTTTTAAAATCGCTCAGACTGGCAATATACGCTTGTACAGCAGGGAGGGAGGTCGATGGAGAATCAATCAATGAAAAAACAAAATGGTACAGCTGTGCCTGTCTACCTACCGAATGTGGTAGCAGGTGGATCGGATCGATCCTGCATGTTTTATCGATTAAATATTAAACGACATGCAGCGACAAACATGGATCTATACAACGTGTACAGCTGTACTAAAGGGTATAAAACAGTTGATCCGTCCTTAACTGAAAACAGAGTCATCAACCAACGAGGCACGAGACAATAGGTAAGATTATGGATGTCAATGGATTGGGGACATTTACATTTGGGTTGTCCAGTTTTGGCATGCCGGCGGAATGGATGTCAATGGATTGGGGATATTTACATTTGGGTTGTCCAGTTTTGGCATGCCGGCGGAAAGACTCTCAACCCATTTCCAAAATCATCATCCATACCTCATTTGTGTAGAGGGTTCGGGTCCTCGCTCGTTTAGGTGAGTGCATGTGGCAGACCCATTATTTGCAATGATTTTGGTTGGGCTCGAGCATCGTATCTTGGTATCGTGAGATGATGCTCCATCTTGTGAGCCTTCAGAGGCTCTCTTTGTACGTCTTGATGAACCTCCGCTTGCCACTTGTCGCACCTTCTTGGACACTGTCGGAATAATTAGCTCCAGTAATACGGATCAACGTAACACGCACAGAGAATTAGAAGGGTAGCACACGAGACACAAATTTATACTGGTTCAGGTACGTGGTACCCTACATCCAGATTGGAGTAGATCCCTTTATTCGTATGCTCAAGTTTATAAGGGGCTGCTAGTGGCTAGTTGCCTAGATGAGACGAGATGTCTTGGGGTATGATAAGATACCAATCGGGGGCTCCTCACCCCTCCTTATATAGTCCAGGGGGTGGGGTTATAGATAGAAACACGATCGGTTTATATGTGGGTTTCCTATTTGTTACCAGGAAATCTAATAAATAGAATTAGTTTCTAAATATATCGTGCTATGTCTTGTCCTCCAAGTAGATGAGGTACCCTGTCTGGGTTAGGCTCCTTGCTTACCCTGCTTGGTTTACCCCATCCTACTTAGGCTGTTGTCCATACGATGAGGTACCCTGGGTATATATCTCCGACAGTATCCCTAGAGCCTTTGAGCGATTCGGAGAATTGGACGGAGGGTAATCTTGAAGCCGCTGTCCTCTTCTGAGCATGCATCGAGCATACCCCGTGACGGTTCGGGTGGAGCCTGACGATGCTTGCCCAAAAAGTCATGATCGAAGACATTGCCGATGGCGATGTGATCGCCTCGAGTGAGTCCAACGGTGGCGTGCCCGAGAGGTAGAGTGTGTAGTCGACAACATAGTTGGAGATAGTGTGTCCACCGAGGAAACCTGACGGCATGACCGACTTGGGGTAGCCCATCGAGGGCATACTCGAATAGTTATTGCGGATGACGTTGTCAAGGGCAGTGCGACCAGCTTGAGGTCGAGGGCGTACTCGAGGGTCGTTGCCAACGATGTAATCAGAGGCAGCGTGACAGACTCGTGCTTGGCATGGATTGTGGTGATGTGGAGTGGCTGGTGGGCCCATAGGTGGGGTCGGCCGACCCCCCCTATGTTGGTCCACCAGCTCACTTTGCTCCATTTAGCTTAAATCTGCATAGAAGTACTCAAGTACAAGTGGAACTTGTTATTTGATAAAATATGCTCATGATATGCCTATCTCCCTTTGATCCAAGGCTATTGACGGTGATTTTTGAGTATGTGAAAGTGTGATATTTTTACCATCAACAAGATTCTCCAAGCTTAACCTTTGTGAATGTCCCGGCTCTCCTCCCTGAGGGCACGGCTGGCCACGTCCAGGTCCCGCACTAACGTGCGAATGTCTGACTCCCCGTCCCTCGATGAGTCAGAAGAGGAGGAGCCTGTCGGGAGCGGGGATTGGGGCTCCAGCTATCGTGCCGACGAGGTGCCCTCCCCACCGGCTGGGAGGCGCGGCGCCAGATGCGCCATGGAGATGGCACTATACAAGAGGGAAACATCAAGACCACCCGAATGAGATGAAGGGCAAAATCTGTGCTTACTCGGCCTGCCGTAGCGCAGCACGGAGACGAGGAGGACCTCCGAGCACCTCTTCTCCGGCGACTCCTCCCTCGAGCGCTTCCCATTCACCATTGGATCAAATCTGGAGGATGAAGCACTGGGACAAAGGAGACGAGGAGAAAGAAGGTGATTTTAGCGAAACTGGAAAGAAATCGTACTTACTCCCTTTTTCTCCTCTGTTTTTTACAGCAGGGGATGCAAGGCGTCCGTTTGATTTCCCTGCGGTTAACTGGGCGACAGCAAGAGTTAAGGTGAGGCCATGTCCCCACAATCTTAGTGACATGCGTCTACCAAGAAGAGCCGTGCATGGGGAGACGAGCCACCAACACCGATGCTACGACTTCGCCGAGATGGAATACACCCGCGTAACCGCGGCAGCCGTGGGGCCAGTCGCCCCAAATTCGATGAACCATCACGCTAAGCTAGTGCACTCAGGCGGTCTGATACTTGGGCCGGGTACTCGGCCCAGTTTACACCCCTCGATTGGTACGATCGGTAAATTTTTACCGACCCAATCATCAACAGAGTCAGGGGGAACTCGGGAGGGCCACCAGTATGGCTCTAAAACCTCTGACACCAAGTGTCACATAAATCTCCTGAATATCCGAACGAGCTCAAAGTACATAATCTTAGAGGATGCATGCCCCTTGGGGAAACTAGAAAATGGTTGATTAAGTTCGGACCAAAGTACGACCTCCCGAATATGGAAAAAGAATTTAATGGCGTGCCCCATGATGGGTCTACCAAGTCATGTTCCATACTGGGACATGGTCATCACTCGTTCTACCTATTATCAGCTCGAAGAATGGTATGCGCAAATGCCTTCGCTACTGATGCATTCATCATTCGCCCCGGTGGATCCTAAACTAGGACACCTAATTCCTTGGGCTTATAAGTCCAGAGGGCGCCACCCGACACCCTCAGTCGATATACTTGCATTGATCAGAGACCTCGTCGAAGCAGGAGTACCCGAAGAAACGCAAAGTATTTGGCTCAGTGAGAACAAAGACTCAAACCGAGTCGAACGCCAGGTAACAACAAATTTCCATACAAGAAATACTTTTTTCCAAAACCCTGTTACCTCTTCTTTTTTGATAGACAGGTCAGGTCAAGAGTTGGTCAAGGGATGACCTGAATCTTCCTTCACCAGGGTATCAACATGGCAACCCAAGCCGATCACGAGTGCAATAGTATGGGTGGGGGAAGCGAGGCGGTTCAGATTCCCTATCCCGTCCATCCTTATATTCAAATAGGACATAATGATGTGCGACGACCAAGATCTACGTGCGCACTCGAGTGTCTGGAGAGTCAAAGTCCCTGCCCAAAAGATGCTCTCACCCGAATAACTCTCGGTACCCGAGAGGCAACCTCTGCATCAAAGCAGAGCACTCGAATCACCTCGATACTTGAGGACGACCAGCACCATCAATTCGAAGGCCTCAGCACACAAGGAAGGCTAATCGAGACCTATGGTACCCGAGGATTATAGGGGATTGCGGCACCCAAAGGATGAAACTATTCGACTAGCTTGTCATTAAGTCCTACGGGGGATACTGTCAGATATATGGGCCTGGGGTACCTTCACCACCTGTATACCTGATCCATGCCTATCTACCGAGCTGAAGACGATGAGGGATGAGGTCCACGAAGGACAGGCAGATCCACCAGCTTGGAGATCTTGTTGATGGTAAAAATATCACACTTTCACATACTCAAAAATCACCGTCAATAGCCTTGGATCAAAGGGAGATAGGCATATCATGAGCATATTTTATCAAATAACAAGTTCCACTTGTACTTGAGTACTTCTATGCAGATTTAAGCTAAATGGAGCAAAGTGAGCTGGTGGACCAACATAGGGGGGGTCGGCCGACCCCACCTATGGGCCCACCAGCCACTCCACATCACCACAATCCATGCCAAGCACGAGTCTGTCACGCTGCCTCTGATTACATCGTTGGCAACGACCCTCGAGTACGCCCTCGACCTCAAGCTGGTCGCACTGCCCTTGACAACGTCATCCGCAATAACTATTCGAGTATGCCCTCGATGGGCTACCCCAAGTCGGTCATGCCGTCAGGTTTCCTCGGTGGACACACTATCTCCAACTATGTTGTCGACTACACACTCTACCTCTCGGGCACGCCACCGTTGGACTCACTCGAGGCGATCACATCGCCATCGGCAATGTCTTCGATCATGACTTTTTGGGCAAGCATCGTCAGGCTCCACCCGAACCGTCACGGGGTATGCTCGATGCATGCTCAGAAGAGGACAGCGGCTTCAAGATTACCCTCCGTCCAATTCTCCGAATCGCTCAAAGGCTCTAGGGATACTGTCGGAGATATATACCCAGGGTACCTCATCGTATGGACAACAGCCTAAGTAGGATGGGGTAAACCAAGCAGGGTAAGCAAGGAGCCTAACCCAGACAGGGTACCTCATCTACTTGGAGGACAAGACATAGCACGATATATTTAGAAACTAATTCTATTTATTAGATTTCCTGGTAACAAATAGGAAACCCACATATAAACCGATCGTGTTTCTATCTATAACCCCACCCCCTGGACTATATAAGGAGGGGTGAGGAGCCCCCGATTGGTATCTTATCATACCCCAAGACATCTCGTCTCATCTAGGCAACTAGCCACTAGCAGCCCCTTATAAACTTGAGCATACGAATAAAGGGATCTACTCCAATCTGGATGTAGGGTACCACGTACCTGAACCAGTATAAATTTGTGTCTCGTGTGCTACCCTTCTAATTCTCTGTGCGTGTTACGTTGATCCGTATTACTGGAGCTAATTATTCCGACAGTGTCCAAGAAGGTGCGACAAGTGGCAAGCGGAGGTTCATCAAGACGTACAAAGAGAGCCTCTGAAGGCTCACAAGATGGAGCATCATCTCACGATACCAAGATACGATGCTCGAGCCCAACCAAAATCATTGCAAATAATGGGTCTGCCACATGCACTCACCTAAACGAGCGAGGACCCGAACCCTCTACACAAATGAGGTATGGATGATGATTTTGGAAATGGGTTGAGAGTCTTTCCGCCGGCATGCCAAAACTGGACAACCCAAATGTAAATATCCCCAATCCATTGACATCCATTCCGCCGGCATGCCAAAACTGGACAACCCAAATGTAAATGTCCCCAATCCATTGACATCCATAATCTTACCTATTGTCTCGTGCCTCGTTGGTTGATGACTCTGTTTTCAGTTAAGGACGGATCAACTGTTTTATACCCTTTAGTACAGCTGTACACGTTGTATAGATCCATGTTTGTCGCTGCATGTCGTTTAATATTTAATCGATAAAACATGCAGGATCGATCCGATCCACCTGCTACCACATTCGGTAGGTAGACAGGCACAGCTGTACCATTTTGTTTTTTCATTGATTGATTCTCCATCGACCTCCCTCCCTGCTGTACAAGCGTATATTGCCAGGCTAGAGAGCACTATTCTGGCCCCGCCGTCTCTCAGTTTCCCCTCATGGCTTGCTCCAAGCTCTCCGTAGTAGTGTTGCTGGCATTGCTCGTGGTCCTCGCCGCCGGCCCGGTAATGCGACGGGTCGAGGCTGCATCGGCGCACCTGCACTTTTACATGCACGACGTGACGGGTGGCCCGTCGGCAACGGCGGTGCGAGTGGTTAATGGTCCACGGGGCAACTTCGGCAACACCATGGTGATCGACGACAAGTTAACCGAGGGGACGTCAGAGTCGTCCACGACGGTAGGACGCGCGCAGGGCTACTACATGGTAGCGTCGGTGGCGAACCTCGAGTTCCTCGTCAACATGAATGTCGTGCTTACTTCGGGCCCTTACGCCGGCAGCTCTCTCACGGTGATGGGCCGTGACGACGTCAGCGTCCCGGTGAGGGAGCTCTCAGTGGTCGGCGGCACGGGGCAGTTCAGGATGGCGCGCGGCTATGTGCTGTGGAAGACCGTCACCCCCGAGATTCTCGACCTGGAGATCTTCGTCAACCCTTCTTGAGCCTATTAGGCAATGGTATGACTGCTGCATCGATGTGATCAAAATTGCTTATAGGTGAACTGTCCAGTATCCAAGCGCACTAGCACTTTTCTTTCAGGATCTATATCGCG
>JAHUYU010000212.1:0-26170 GCA_030439765.1 Tripidium arundinaceum
GTGCAAGAGTACATGAGAAGTGGACCGTGTTGACTGAGTCAAGACGGCGGTCGGGCAAGTCAAGCGGAGGCGCTGGAGGACTTGACGGCCAGGCGGTCAAGGATGACGGCGACACGCGCCGAGTTCATGGGGCGAGCGTATGGAGTACGCTACCCGCGAGTGGTTTGGTGGTTTGGGCCTCAAAACGACTGGCGGACGGTTTTCGGGTTTGGGCCTCAAAGCCAAGGTGCGGTTCCAGCAGGAATCAGATGCGGCACATGGCGTCATCACGAGGCTTGCATCGAGGCGAAGCTAAGTCATGAAGGGCGCATTGTGACAGAACCACCCAATTTATACAAGATCAAGTACGACTGCCCCCGCTTAAGACATTGGCACGCACACACTTTCACTCATATAAGCCCAATAGTCCGCCGAGTATCAAGAAGGACCTCGGTAAATCCACATCACAACCAAGATCGTACTAGATTAAGCAAATACACATCACATACCCGGAGTTTGCAGTGGAAATAATATTATAATAGAGACAAATAATAATACAATACTGAGTTCAAATCTAATTAGAGGAAACAACATAGCTTTGAAATGATTACAATAACATAAGTTGAAATACATTGCTAGCTTAAGTGACATCCTCCAACAAAAGCGTATAGATGAGAAATAAATACAGAGCAACCGAGCCCACCGGCACTTAGCCACCATTTTCACTAGGCCAAGAACTTCACCTGCAACATGGTGGGATAAAACCCTGAGTACTCGAATGTACTCAGCTAGACTTACCCGATAGGAGAGAAATAAAAAGACTCTCAAGGATATGCAAGGCTTATATGGTGGAGATGGTTGGATAGCATAACTTTGCAAAAGAGCATTACTATTATAAGTCCTTACTTTCAATATTTTTTATCAAGATTTTAGCAGTGATTTAAGTAGAGCTATTTAGAACTAAGTTTGTACCTATTCTATAGCAATCACTTGATTAATAAGCATCACAATAGTAACTATATCCAGTTTATCATAATAATCAACATAACCATCATGCTCCATAAACATGTTACTACGATGCTGGAAGCTCTTTCAAGTTTCTCACTATCCGAGAGAGACGGCGATTCGAATCAATTACATCCAGCTGGGTAAAGCCCGTATCACATGCCCGTATGATCCTGGCCAAAGGATCGCATGGGTCACCGTTCACTCTATTTGGCGATGAGTCTGGACTAAGCCGCAAGGCCCGAGGGGATGGTTGACGCCAGGTCGCTTAGGCCATGCCTGCCCACGGTCGTCCGCATCGTGCTCTCCTCCCCACGATGTGATCTTCATGGTCGGAATGAGTTATCCAACCATTATGTGAAGGTACGTTCAATCTCGAGCGAGGTCCAGGCAGCGGTATGGTCCTTAACCGACACAGGCGGGATCAAAAAAATAGGCCAAGCCTTCCACCATCAACAACATACCAGATCCCGCTCGGTCTCGATTTCTTCACATCCACATGATTCAGGATAGCATATATATCCAGTAGTATAAGTAGCCACCCTATATCTCGTGGATGACAGGAATCACTCGACTTCTATCGGTCTAAGCATGGCTAAGCATAAAACGACCTACACATACTAGTAAGGGTGCAGGTATAGATATCTAGTAGACAAGGTAAGTCATGCAGCAATGGTTTCATCCAACTCCTATAACTTAATGCACAATACAAAAAGATTGTACTTGAGTGCATTCTAAAAGAGAGGGTAGGAGGCTTAGAATGCTCCGGGGCTTGCCTAGGGTTCGACATAATGTCAGATTACTTAGCTTGATCTGGCTTGGTCAGCATCTCCAGTCCTGGCATGTCCTCTAGGTAGTCCTTCCATCTTCTGGCTCCATCCACCAAACATCGTCTTCTGGCTCAGTTCCAACATCACGTCCTTTATTTCTTTGTGCCCGTCATCTAGCATACCTAAATGACATGCAACTATGCAATGCATGAATGTATGGAAAGCAACACATGATGCATTACACAGAGAGGCACATAAGGTAAGCATAAGATCATCATGGGTTTGACTTAAGCACTAAGATGGATAAGGTGTTTACTAAACATCACTCAAGTCTACCATAGTGAGATGGCAAGCGCATCAAGCATGGCAAACAACTCTAAGTATATGCAGTTTTTGAACAGCAGCACAGCAGCTACTAGTTTTAGCCATATCTAGAGATATAGGCATCTAACAAGGGTGATCTTAGACTTTATGGAAATCTTAAAAAATTACCTACAACTTTCTTATTTACACCCAGAGCTGATTCATTAGTTAACAAGGTTGAAAACCACTAGGAAGCAGAACTGCATAAACAAGGACAGAAAACTGACATGAACTTCAGAAATGTATATCTGAAGTTCTAGACATCAAAAAACATGATTCTTAACTTTATGGAAAGATTATTAAATTATCTATACTTTCTTATTATCATATCAAGATTTTTCAACAGTTAACAAGTTCAAACAACACGAAGAACCATTTCTGTCCAGACTTGGACAGATTCTAACATTAAGCTTTAGAAACATGTAACTGGAGTTCCAGGCCACCAAAAGATATGTTCTTTAACATTTTAGAAAGCCTAAGAAAAGTAATACAACCTTTTAGTAGTCACCAAAAGGTGATTCAAAGCTTAGCTAGGTCAAACCACACAATCTTTCAGATCTGTACAGATCATGAGCAAAACCTGACAAGGAACTTGTAAAACCCATAACTCCTAAACCATTTGGCCTAAAATCATGAAATTTTAGGAAAACCAAGATAATCAAGTTATCTACAACTTTTATATTAATCACATTTGCAGAAAACTTAATTTTCATTACGAAGACATTAACACAACCAAAACTGTGCATGTAGCCATTTCAGCACACACACATAATTGATCACCACTTGTTTGGCTAACAAGTGGGCACACACATAACTACATAAGCTATTCCACACCTCAAACCATACTTAACACAGCTAATAAACATATATACACATGGCAAAGTGAATGGAGAAGCACAAGCATCAAACATGCTCACACTTGAATCAACTTCTATTGCATTTGCTAGATGAAAAACGTGCACATTAATTTTAAGTGGTGTGGCAAACATTTAATTTGGAGCTGAGATTTTTATGGACGAAAGAGGTTATCAAAACATGACTATTGTACAAGAATTACATGCTCAAGTTTTCTAATTTAATTACTATAGTGCAAACAAGTTTTAATTGCAGGCATGTCAGAGCAAGATAAATCAATAATTCAACATTTTCTGCAAACACATGGCCATATTAAGTGTTCATGGGTCACAACAACATCATACAAAGCCAATGGAACAACATTTTCTATTTTTACATTTTTATTTTATTTATAACCCCATTACTAAGCATAAACCTAGGTAAATCAATAATTCAGGCATCTTTGTACCAATAAATCTAAAATTTTTACCATAGCTCAAGCATCACATGAGCTCTCCGTTCTCATGAGCTCTCCGAAGCGCGCTAGGTAGGGGTGTGCGTGCTGTTCCATGGCGAACCAGATGGTGCGTCTTCCGAGCTCTCCGTTCTCCCCCATGCCTAGCCAGGTTTTCACGATCGGATCCATCTCCTGGGTGATCAACGGGGAGATCATGGAGTCGGTGCAGGATAATCCTACGCCGATCATGCTAATGGCTGCAACTACAATTCTGATCTCGGCACCTCGCCGGGTTAGGAGACCCGTTGACCAAGACGATATGATCGCATCTTTCAATCGGGTCACCGACGGCTTAGCCGAATGCCTGTCCCTTGCAGAGTTGGTCTTAGATCAGTCTCATACAAGTAACCAAGCTCCTGCATTCCAAGGTCGCCGTGCTGCTATCGCAGAGCACTCTGCTCGTGTCTGACGTCCGAAGTGGCAAGATTCAGATCTAGTAATCACGGCAGCTCCAAGAGGGTGCACAGTGCAATGCCAACCACTCCCCGCGATAGGTCTGCGCCTTGCGGATTATGAAGCCCCTAAGGGGAACATGCCGATTTCCTATCCATTCAGGTTGGTGAATGCCGGTTCCACCTACTAGAGTGCCTTGCATCATTGCTTCATCGATCCGGTGGAGCGCGATCACGTCGATGACCTCTTCATGATTAATCTGCCTAAGGCCGATCAGCTCGCGCCAGTGATCAACATGGTGTATATCCACCAGCTCCTGGATGATTCCCTACATACCATCCTAGAGGAAGGACCAGATTCGGAGTTGGAAGGCTCCACCAGCACCGCCATCATCACCTCCACTCCGCCTAGACATTTCCCCGGGGAGTTGTTCATGGTCAGCCCTGATAGTGCTGCTCGTGACAGGGAGACCAGCTCTCAGCGAATTGCATGTGAAGCTAGGAACACCGACTGTGCTCAACGTCATCGAGAAGAGGCAGAAGCCGCCGCCGTCGCCGCTGCCAATGTCGGCGAGGCAGGACAGGGCAACCCCAGGGGTGTTCAGCGCATCGCTCGTAACCTCGAGCATGAATTCTTCACGGTCAGCGACCAGGTGGTTGAGCAGACACCAAGTGCCAACTTGGCCGTCGCCAATCACGACCTGGACCGGCTCCCACAGACCCCGGAGGTCCTCAAAGTCAGGGTGCTACTTAAAGTAGCCCAGGTTCAAGTTAACCAGCTCCGCAACGAGCACGCTCCTTCCCACTCGACGGCGTCCGCCAACCCAAGTCGCCATCACTCCACGAGCCGACAACCTCACGGCTCCTACCGAGCAGTGGGAAGCCATGCACACAGCTCCGCGCTACGTCGCCCAGGGGGCGGCGGACAGTATCTATAGATGGGGTCAAGAGGCAATTACATTGTCAACCCCGACCAGCCTCCACGGTGGGCTCGAGCCAACCATGGTAACGAGGAGGTCAACCAGCATATTGGCGATGTCCGTGACCACCTCAATGCCCGTCGTGGTGCGTGTAATCGCATCGAGAGATGCCGTAACGGGCGTCATGAAGATGAAAGTGCTCACTAACAATAGTATGATGAAGAGTTTGACAACCCTGGCGATGCCCTCCGGTCGATCGTCCCGACTGCTGGTAACCCCATCGTACCGGTGGTCGGCGATCCCCCACTCATCACCGGAGATTCTGAGGGGCCACGCACTTTTACAGTAAGACTGCGGGCCGTCCAGTGGCCAATTGGTTTTAAGGTCGCTGGGGTTGAACCTTATGATGGCCACGCTAACCCTGAGCAGTGGCTTACCAGCTATGCCATTGCTGTTCGCACCGCCGGAGGAAGCACCGACATAATAGCAAATTATTTGCCTGTCATGCTCAAGCCTACCGCAATGAACTGGCTCACAAGTCTTGGGCCAGACTCCATCGGATCTTGGGATGATCTCAAGAGGATGTTTGTCGAGAATTACATGGCCACGTGCGAGCGACCAGGCACTAAGCATGACCTGGAAAGGGTGTACAAGAAGGCCGGAGAACTCTTTCGGAGCTACATCAGGCGTTTCTCTGAAATGAGGAACCGAATCCCCAACATCGGTGAAACCGAAGTCATCTCCGCTTTTGTCCGAGGGCTTTATCATCACGACGAGCTCCACTCAAAATTCAACCGGAAGCCACCACGGACGATTGGAGAGATTCTCCTGACGCTAATTAGTACGCTGACGCTGAAGAAGCCAACCAGCGGCACAAAGATGATCTTGCCCGGATTCCTCGCTTCGACAGACCTCCATGCCACAACAACGATCACCGCGAGGAACGACGCATTGACAACCGCAATCGCCGACATGATGACCGCGACCATCGCTATTCTGACAGACCGGAGAGCTCGAGGGCTGGGCAATTCCATCGCCGCCGACCAGACAACGTTATTGCCTCTATCGAGTAGCCTCGTGCTAAGCGCAACTATGATGTAGCACATGAAAAGCTCCTCGACGGCCCATGCCCGATCCATAAGAACAGCAAGCATACAATGCGGGAGTGCTTCGGCTTAGCCAAGGCATTCGGCAATGAGCAGAGCAAGAAGCGCAATGATCCGAAAGACGATGGCAGCAAGGGTCGCGAACGTCCCAGGGACGTGGCCAAAGCTTTCCAGGATCTGAGCAAAATAGTCAACATGATTTTCGGTGGACAAGCCGCCACCAAGAACAAGAGAGATCGAAAGCTCGTCACTCGGCGGGTCCTAGCAGTCACCCCCAATGACACCGTCGCAGATCCCCACTATTTGCCCTGGTCTGAGTACCCTATTACTTTCAGCAGGGCCGACCAGTGGGCCGACATCCCCTATATGGGACGGTTCCCGCTCGTTCTGGACACCATAATCCAGAAGGTGTGGTTTAGGAAGGTCCTCATCGATGGGGGGAGCGCCCTCAACATACTCTTCGCTGGAGCCCTAGCCGAGTTAGGTCTCTCCAAGGACGACCTCACCCCCGTCAACTCTCCTTTCTGGGGATTGTCCCCGGCCGATCTTCTCTCCCTTTGGGTGAGATCACTCTATCTGTTCAGTTTGGCACTGCAAAGAATTTTCGAGCTGAGTACATCAACTTCCTAGTGGCCGACTTCGACACCGCTTACCACACCATCCTCGATTACTCAGCTCTGGCCAAGTTCATGGCCATTCCGCACTATTTGTATCTGGTGCTGAAGATGCCGGCGCCTGGAGGAGTCCTCACCTTGCAGGCCAACCTCGCCGTCGCCTACGCCTGCGAAACAGAAAGCCTCACCCTTGCCGAGGCTATCGATCTCTCTGCGTGCATGGAGGCCTACCTCGCCGAGTCCAAGAAGTTGCCAGTGGAGGCATAGGAGATCCCGGCGCTTGAGGCGCCCCCTGCTGCCACCAAGGCGAAGGAGACCAAGGATGTCGATCTCAACACCGGCGACAAGAGCAGGACCGCCAAAATAGGGGTCAATCTCGACCCTAAATAGGAAGGCGCGCTCGTCAACTTCCTACATGCCAATGCCGACGTGTTTGCATGGAAACCTATAGACATGCCAGGGGTACCGCGGGAGTTGATCGAGCACTCCTTGAATGTCTCGCCGACCACCAAGCCGATCAAGCAGAAGCTCTGACGTTTCACGCAGGACAAGAAGGAGAGTTGACGGGGGTGAGGTCGTCCTTGGAGAGACCTAACTCGGCTAGGGCTCCAGCGAAGAGTATGTTGAGGGCGCTCCCCCCATCGATGAGGACCTTCCTAAACCACACCTTCTGGATTATGGTGTCCAGAACGAGCGGGAACCGTCCCATATAGGGGATGTCGGCCCACTGGTCGGCCCTGCTGAAAGTAATAGGGTACTCAGACCAGGGCAAATAGTGGGGATCTGCGACGGTGTCATTGGGGGTGACTGCTAGGACCCGCCGAGTGACGAGCTTTCGATCTCTCTTGTTCTTGGTGGCGGCTTGTCCACCGAAAATCATGTTGACTATTTTGCTCAGATCCTGGAAAGCTTTGGCCACGTCCCTGGGACGTTCGCGACCCTTGCTGCCATCGTCTTTCGGATCATTGCGCTTCTTGCTCTGCTCATTGCCGAATGCCTTGGCTAAGCCGAAGCACTCCCGCATTGTATGCTTGCTGTTCTTATGGATCGGGCATGGGCCGTCGAGGAGCTTTTCATGTGCTACATCATAGTTGCGCTTAGCACGAGGCTACTCGATAGAGGCAATAACGTTGTCTGGTCGGCGGCGATGGAATTGCCCAGCCCTCGAGCTCTCCGGTCTGTCAGAATAGCGATGGTCGCGGTCATCATGTCGGCGATTGCGGTTGTCAATGCGTCGTTCCTCGCGGTGATCGTTGTTGTGGCATGGAGGTCTGTCGAAGCGAGGAATCCGGGCAAGATCATCTTTGTGCCGCTGGTTGGCTTCTTCAGCGTCAGCGTACTAATTAGCGTCAGGAGAATCTCTCCAATCGTCCGTGGTGGCTTCCGGTTGAATTTTGAGTGGAGCTCGTCGTGATGATAAAGCCCTCGGACAAAAGCGGAGATGACTTCGGTTTCACCGATGTTGGGGATTCGGTTCCTCATTTCAGAGAAACGCCTGATGTAGCTCCGAAAGAGTTCTCCGGCCTTCTTGTACACCCTTTCCAGGTCATGCTTAGTGCCTGGTCGCTCGCACGTGGCCATGTAATTCTCGACAAACATCCTCTTGAGATCATCCCAAGATCCGATGGAGTC
The DNA here is from genome assembly GCA_030439765.1 of Tripidium arundinaceum. Classification (NCBI taxonomy): domain Eukaryota; kingdom Viridiplantae; phylum Streptophyta; class Magnoliopsida; order Poales; family Poaceae; genus Tripidium; species Tripidium arundinaceum. The sequence goes on from JAHUYU010000212.1 coordinate 8,133, forward strand.
TGGCCCAAGACTTGTGAGCCAGTTCATTGCGGTAGGCTTGAGCATGACAGGCAAATAATTTGCTATTATGTCGGTGCTTCCTCCGGCGGTGCGAACAGCAATGGCATAGCTGGTAAGCCACTGCTCAGGGTTAGCGTGGCCATCATAAGGTTCAACCCCAGCGACCTTAAAACCAATTGGCCACTGGACGGCCCGCAGTCTTACTGTAAAAGTGCGTGGCCCCTCAGAATCTCCGGTGATGAGTGGGGGATCGCCGACCACCGGTACGATGGGGTTACCAGCAGTCGGGACGATCGACCGGAGGGCATCGCCAGGGTTGTCAAACTCTTCATCATACTATTGTTAGTGAGCACTTTCATCTTCATGACGCCCGTTACGGCATCTCTCGATGCGATTACACGCACCACGACGGGCATTGAGGTGGTCACGGACATCGCCAATATGCTGGTTGACCTCCTCGTTACCATGGTTGGCTCGAGCCCACCGTGGAGGCTGGTCGGGGTTGACAATGTAATTGCCTCTTGACCCCATCTATAGATACTGTCCGCCGCCCCCTGGGCGACGTAGCGCGGAGCTGTGTGCATGGCTTCCCACTGCTCGGTAGGAGCCGTGAGGTTGTCGGCTCGTGGAGTGATGGCGACTTGGGTTGGCGGACGCCGTCGAGTGGGAAGGAGCGTGCTCGTTGCGGAGCTGGTTAACTTGAACCTGGGCTACTTTAAGTAGCACCCTGACTTTGAGGACCTCCGGGGTCTGTGGGAGCCGGTCCAGGTCGTGATTGGCGACGGCCAAGTTGGCACTTGGTGTCTGCTCAACCACCTGGTCGCTGACCGTGAAGAATTCATGCTCGAGGTTACGAGCGATGCGCTGAACACCCCTGGGGTTGCCCTGTCCTGCCTCGCCGACATTGGCAGCGGCGACGGCGGCGGCTTCTGCCTCTTCTCGATGACGTTGAGCACAGTCGGTGTTCCTAGCTTCACATGCAATTCGCTGAGAGCTGGTCTCCCTGTCACGAGCAGCACTATCAGGGCTGACCATGAACAACTCCCCGGGGAAATGTCTAGGCGGAGTGGAGGTGATGATGGCGGTGCTGGTGGAGCCTTCCAACTCCGAATCTGGTCCTTCCTCTAGGATGGTATGTAGGGAATCATCCAGGAGCTGGTGGATATACACCATGTTGATCACTGGCGCGAGCTGATCGGCCTTAGGCAGATTAATCATGAAGAGGTCATCGACGTGATCGCGCTCCACCGGATCGATGAAGCAATGATGCAAGGCACTCTAGTAGGTGGAACCGGCATTCACCAACCTGAATGGATAGGAAATCGGCATGTTCCCCTTAGGGGCTTCATAATCCGCAAGGCGCAGACCTATCGCGGGGAGTGGTTGGCATTGCACTGTGCACCCTCTTGGAGCTGCCGTGATTACTAGATCTGAATCTTGCCACTTCGGACGTCAGACACGAGCAGAGTGCTCTGCGATAGCAGCACGGCGACCTTGGAATGCAGGAGCTTGGTTACTTGTATGAGACTGATCTAAGACCAACTCTGCAAGGGACAGGCATTCGGCTAAGCCGTCGGTGACCCGATTGAAAGATGCGATCATATCGTCTTGGTCAACGGGTCTCCTAACCCGGCGAGGTGCCGAGATCAGAATTGTAGTTGCAGCCATTAGCATGATCGGCGTAGGATTATCCTGCACCGACTCCATGATCTCCCCGTTGATCACCCAGGAGATGGATCCGATCGTGAAAACCTGGCTAGGCATGGGGGAGAACGGAGAGCTCGGAAGACGCACCATCTGGTTCGCCATGGAACAGCACGCACACCCCTACCTAGCGCGCTTCGGAGAGCTCATGAGAACGGAGAGCTCATGTGATACTTGAGCTATGGTAAAAATTTTAGATTTATTGGTACAAAGATGCCTGAATTATTGATTTACCTAGGTTTATGCTTAGTAATGGGGTTATAAATAAAATAAAAATGTAAAAATAGAAAATGTTGTTCCATTGGCTTTGTATGATGTTGTTGTGACCCATGAACACTTAATATGGCCATGTGTTTGCAGAAAATGTTGAATTATTGATTTATCTTGCTCTGACATGCCTGCAATTAAAACTTGTTTGCACTATAGTAATTAAATTAGAAAACTTGAGCATGTAATTCTTGTACAATAGTCATGTTTTGATAACCTCTTTCGTCCATAAAAATCTCAGCTCCAAATTAAATGTTTGCCACACCACTTAAAATTAATGTGCACGTTTTTCATCTAGCAAATGCAATAGAAGTTGATTCAAGTGTGAGCATGTTTGATGCTTGTGCTTCTCCATTCACTTTGCCATGTGTATATATGTTTATTAGCTGTGTTAAGTATGGTTTGAGGTGTGGAATAGCTTATGTAGTTATGTGTGTGCCCACTTGTTAGCCAAACAAGTGGTGATCAATTATGTGTGTGTGCTGAAATGGCTACATGCACAGTTTTGGTTGTGTTAATGTCTTCGTAATGAAAATTAAGTTTTCTGCAAATGTGATTAATATAAAAGTTGTAGATAACTTGATTATCTTGGTTTTCCTAAAATTTCATGATTTTAGGCCAAATGGTTTAGGAGTTATGGGTTTTACAAGTTCCTTGTCAGGTTTTGCTCATGATCTGTACAGATCTGAAAGATTGTGTGGTTTGACCTAGCTAAGCTTTGAATCACCTTTTGGTGACTACTAAAAGGTTGTATTACTTTTCTTAGGCTTTCTAAAATGTTAAAGAACATATCTTTTGGTGGCCTGGAACTCCAGTTACATGTTTCTAAAGCTTAATGTTAGAATCTGTCCAAGTCTGGACAGAAATGGTTCTTCGTGTTGTTTGAACTTGTTAACTGTTGAAAAATCTTGATATGATAATAAGAAAGTATAGATAATTTAATAATCTTTCCATAAAGTTAAGAATCATGTTTTTTGATGTCTAGAACTTCAGATATACATTTCTGAAGTTCATGTCAGTTTTCTGTCCTTGTTTATGCAGTTCTGCTTCCTAGTGGTTTTCAACCTTGTTAACTAATGAATCAGCTCTGGGTGTAAATAAGAAAGTTGTAGGTAATTTTTTAAGATTTCCATAAAGTCTAAGATCACCCTTGTTAGATGCCTATATCTCTAGATATGGCTAAAACTAGTAGCTGCTGTGCTGCTGTTCAAAAACTGCATATACTTAGAGTTGTTTGCCATGCTTGATGCGCTTGCCATCTCACTATGGTAGACTTGAGTGATGTTTAGTAAACACCTTATCCATCTTAGTGCTTAAGTCAAACCCATGATGATCTTATGCTTACCTTATGTGCCTCTCTGTGTAATGCATCATGTGTTGCTTTCCATACATTCATGCATTGCATAGTTGCATGTCATTTAGGTATGCTAGATGACGGGCACAAAGAAATAAAGGACGTGATGTTGGAACTGAGCCAGAAGACGATGTTTGGTGGATGGAGCCAGAAGATGGAAGGACTACCTAGAGGACATGCCAGGACTGGAGATGCTGACCAAGCCAGATCAAGCTAAGTAATCTGACATTATGTCGAACCCTAGGCAAGCCCCGGAGCATTCTAAGCCTCCTACCCTCTCTTTTAGAATGCACTCAAGTACAATCTTTTTGTATTGTGCATTAAGTTATAGGAGTTGGATGAAACCATTGCTGCATGACTTACCTTGTCTACTAGATATCTATACCTGCACCCTTACTAGTATGTGTAGGTCGTTTTATGCTTAGCCATGCTTAGACCGATAGAAGTCGAGTGATTCCTGTCATCCACGAGATATAGGGTGGCTACTTATACTACTGGATATATATGCTATCCTGAATCATGTGGATGTGAAGAAATCGAGACCGAGCGGGATCTGGTATGTTGTTGATGGTGGAAGGCTTGGCCTATTTTTTTGATCCCGCCTGTGTCGGTTAAGGACCATACCGCTGCCTGGACCTCGCTCGAGATTGAACGTACCTTCACATAATGGTTGGATAGCATAACTTTGCAAAAGAGCATTACTATTATAAGTCCTTACTTTCAATATTTTTTATCAAGATTTTAGCAGTGATTTAAGTAGAGCTATTTAGAACTAAGTTTGTACCTATTCTATAGCAATCACTTGATTAATAAGCATCACAATAGTAACTATATCCAGTTTATCATAATAATCAACATAACCATCATGCTCCATAAACATGTTACTACGATGCTGGAAGCTCTTTCAAGTTTCTCACTATCCGAGAGAGACGGCGATTCGAATCAATTACATCCAGCTGGGTAAAGCCCGTATCACATGCCCGTATGATCCTGGCCAAAGGATCGCATGGGTCACCGTTCACTCTATTTGGCGATGAGTCTGGACTAAGCCGCAAGGCCCGAGGGGATGGTTGACGCCAGGTCGCTTAGACCATGCCTGCCCACGGTCGTCCGCATCGTGCTCTCCTCCCCACGATGTGATCTTCATGGTCGGAATGAGTTATCCAACCATTATGTGAAGGTACGTTCAATCTCGAGCGAGGTCCAGGCAGCGGTATGGTCCTTAACCGACACAGGCGGGATCAAAAAAATAGGCCAAGCCTTCCACCATCAACAACATACCAGATCCCGCTCGGTCTCGATTTCTTCACATCCACATGATTCAGGATAGCATATATATCCAGTAGTATAAGTAGCCACCCTATATCTCGTGGATGACAGGAATCACTCGACTTCTATCGGTCTAAGCATGGCTAAGCATAAAACGACCTACACATACTAGTAAGGGTGCAGGTATAGATATCTAGTAGACAAGGTAAGTCATGCAGCAATGGTTTCATCCAACTCCTATAACTTAATGCACAATACAAAAAGATTGTACTTGAGTGCATTCTAAAAGAGAGGGTAGGAGGCTTAGAATGCTCCGGGGCTTGCCTAGGGTTCGACATAATGTCAGATTACTTAGCTTGATCTGGCTTGGTCAGCATCTCCAGTCCTGGCATGTCCTCTAGGTAGTCCTTCCATCTTCTGGCTCCATCCACCAAACATCGTCTTCTGGCTCAGTTCCAACATCACGTCCTTTATTTCTTTGTGCCCGTCATCTAGCATACCTAAATGACATGCAACTATGCAATGCATGAATGTATGGAAAGCAACACATGATGCATTACACAGAGAGGCACATAAGGTAAGCATAAGATCATCATGGGTTTGACTTAAGCACTAAGATGGATAAGGTGTTTACTAAACATCACTCAAGTCTACCATAGTGAGATGGCAAGCGCATCAAGCATGGCAAACAACTCTAAGTATATGCAGTTTTTGAACAGCAGCACAGCAGCTACTAGTTTTAGCCATATCTAGAGATATAGGCATCTAACAAGGGTGATCTTAGACTTTATGGAAATCTTAAAAAATTACCTACAACTTTCTTATTTACACCCAGAGCTGATTCATTAGTTAACAAGGTTGAAAACCACTAGGAAGCAGAACTGCATAAACAAGGACAGAAAACTGACATGAACTTCAGAAATGTATATCTGAAGTTCTAGACATCAAAAAACATGATTCTTAACTTTATGGAAAGATTATTAAATTATCTATACTTTCTTATTATCATATCAAGATTTTTCAACAGTTAACAAGTTCAAACAACACGAAGAACCATTTCTGTCCAGACTTGGACAGATTCTAACATTAAGCTTTAGAAACATGTAACTGGAGTTCCAGGCCACCAAAAGATATGTTCTTTAACATTTTAGAAAGCCTAAGAAAAGTAATACAACCTTTTAGTAGTCACCAAAAGGTGATTCAAAGCTTAGCTAGGTCAAACCACACAATCTTTCAGATCTGTACAGATCATGAGCAAAACCTGACAAGGAACTTGTAAAACCCATAACTCCTAAACCATTTGGCCTAAAATCATGAAATTTTAGGAAAACCAAGATAATCAAGTTATCTACAACTTTTATATTAATCACATTTGCAGAAAACTTAATTTTCATTACGAAGACATTAACACAACCAAAACTGTGCATGTAGCCATTTCAGCACACACACATAATTGATCACCACTTGTTTGGCTAACAAGTGGGCACACACATAACTACATAAGCTATTCCACACCTCAAACCATACTTAACACAGCTAATAAACATATATACACATGGCAAAGTGAATGGAGAAGCACAAGCATCAAACATGCTCACACTTGAATCAACTTCTATTGCATTTGCTAGATGAAAAACGTGCACATTAATTTTAAGTGGTGTGGCAAACATTTAATTTGGAGCTGAGATTTTTATGGACGAAAGAGGTTATCAAAACATGACTATTGTACAAGAATTACATGCTCAAGTTTTCTAATTTAATTACTATAGTGCAAACAAGTTTTAATTGCAGGCATGTCAGAGCAAGATAAATCAATAATTCAACATTTTCTGCAAACACATGGCCATATTAAGTGTTCATGGGTCACAACAACATCATACAAAGCCAATGGAACAACATTTTCTATTTTTACATTTTTATTTTATTTATAACCCCATTACTAAGCATAAACCTAGGTAAATCAATAATTCAGGCATCTTTGTACCAATAAATCTAAAATTTTTACCATAGCTCAAGCATCACATGAGCTCTCCGTTCTCATGAGCTCTCCGAAGCGCGCTAGGTAGGGGTGTGCGTGCTGTTCCATGGCGAACCAGATGGTGCGTCTTCCGAGCTCTCCGTTCTCCCCATGCCTAGCCAGGTTTTCACGATCGGATCCATCTCCTGGGTGATCAACGGGGAGATCATGGAGTCGGTGCAGGATAATCCTACGCCGATCATGCTAATGGCTGCAACTACAATTCTGATCTCGGCACCTCGCCGGGTTAGGAGACCCGTTGACCAAGACGATATGATCGCATCTTTCAATCGGGTCACCGACGGCTTAGCCGAATGCCTGTCCCTTGCAGAGTTGGTCTTAGATCAGTCTCATACAAGTAACCAAGCTCCTGCATTCCAAGGTCGCCGTGCTGCTATCGCAGAGCACTCTGCTCGTGTCTGACGTCCGAAGTGGCAAGATTCAGATCTAGTAATCACGGCAGCTCCAAGAGGGTGCACAGTGCAATGCCAACCACTCCCCGCGATAGGTCTGCGCCTTGCGGATTATGAAGCCCCTAAGGGGAACATGCCGATTTCCTATCCATTCAGGTTGGTGAATGCCGGTTCCACCTACTAGAGTGCCTTGCATCATTGCTTCATCGATCCGGTGGAGCGCGATCACGTCGATGACCTCTTCATGATTAATCTGCCTAAGGCCGATCAGCTCGCGCCAGTGATCAACATGGTGTATATCCACCAGCTCCTGGATGATTCCCTACATACCATCCTAGAGGAAGGACCAGATTCGGAGTTGGAAGGCTCCACCAGCACCGCCATCATCACCTCCACTCCGCCTAGACATTTCCCCGGGGAGTTGTTCATGGTCAGCCCTGATAGTGCTGCTCGTGACAGGGAGACCAGCTCTCAGCGAATTGCATGTGAAGCTAGGAACACCGACTGTGCTCAACGTCATCGAGAAGAGGCAGAAGCCGCCGCCGTCGCCGCTGCCAATGTCGGCGAGGCAGGACAGGGCAACCCCAGGGGTGTTCAGCGCATCGCTCGTAACCTCGAGCATGAATTCTTCACGGTCAGCGACCAGGTGGTTGAGCAGACACCAAGTGCCAACTTGGCCGTCGCCAATCACGACCTGGACCGGCTCCCACAGACCCCGGAGGTCCTCAAAGTCAGGGTGCTACTTAAAGTAGCCCAGGTTCAAGTTAACCAGCTCCGCAACGAGCACGCTCCTTCCCACTCGACGGCGTCCGCCAACCCAAGTCGCCATCACTCCACGAGCCGACAACCTCACGGCTCCTACCGAGCAGTGGGAAGCCATGCACACAGCTCCGCGCTACGTCGCCCAGGGGGCGGCGGACAGTATCTATAGATGGGGTCAAGAGGCAATTACATTGTCAACCCCGACCAGCCTCCACGGTGGGCTCGAGCCAACCATGGTAACGAGGAGGTCAACCAGCATATTGGCGATGTCCGTGACCACCTCAATGCCCGTCGTGGTGCGTGTAATCGCATCGAGAGATGCCGTAACGGGCGTCATGAAGATGAAAGTGCTCACTAACAATAGTATGATGAAGAGTTTGACAACCCTGGCGATGCCCTCCGGTCGATCGTCCCGACTGCTGGTAACCCCATCGTACCGGTGGTCGGCGATCCCCCACTCATCACCGGAGATTCTGAGGGGCCACGCACTTTTACAGTAAGACTGCGGGCCGTCCAGTGGCCAATTGGTTTTAAGGTCGCTGGGGTTGAACCTTATGATGGCCACGCTAACCCTGAGCAGTGGCTTACCAGCTATGCCATTGCTGTTCGCACCGCCGGAGGAAGCACCGACATAATAGCAAATTATTTGCCTGTCATGCTCAAGCCTACCGCAATGAACTGGCTCACAAGTCTTGGGCCAGACTCCATCGGATCTTGGGATGATCTCAAGAGGATGTTTGTCGAGAATTACATGGCCACGTGCGAGCGACCAGGCACTAAGCATGACCTGGAAAGGGTGTACAAGAAGGCCGGAGAACTCTTTCGGAGCTACATCAGGCGTTTCTCTGAAATGAGGAACCGAATCCCCAACATCGGTGAAACCGAAGTCATCTCCGCTTTTGTCCGAGGGCTTTATCATCACGACGAGCTCCACTCAAAATTCAACCGGAAGCCACCACGGACGATTGGAGAGATTCTCCTGACGCTAATTAGTACGCTGACGCTGAAGAAGCCAACCAGCGGCACAAAGATGATCTTGCCCGGATTCCTCGCTTCGACAGACCTCCATGCCACAACAACGATCACCGCGAGGAACGACGCATTGACAACCGCAATCGCCGACATGATGACCGCGACCATCGCTATTCTGACAGACCGGAGAGCTCGAGGGCTGGGCAATTCCATCGCCGCCGACCAGACAACGTTATTGCCTCTATCGAGTAGCCTCGTGCTAAGCGCAACTATGATGTAGCACATGAAAAGCTCCTCGACGGCCATGCCCGATCCATAAGAACAGCAAGCATACAATGCGGGAGTGCTTCGGCTTAGCCAAGGCATTCGGCAATGAGCAGAGCAAGAAGCGCAATGATCCGAAAGACGATGGCAGCAAGGGTCGCGAACGTCCCAGGGACGTGGCCAAAGCTTTCCAGGATCTGAGCAAAATAGTCAACATGATTTTCGGTGGACAAGCCGCCACCAAGAACAAGAGAGATCGAAAGCTCGTCACTCGGCGGGTCCTAGCAGTCACCCCCAATGACACCGTCGCAGATCCCCACTATTTGCCCTGGTCTGAGTACCCTATTACTTTCAGCAGGGCCGACCAGTGGGCCGACATCCCCTATATGGGACGGTTCCCGCTCGTTCTGGACACCATAATCCAGAAGGTGTGGTTTAGGAAGGTCCTCATCGATGGGGGGAGCGCCCTCAACATACTCTTCGCTGGAGCCCTAGCCGAGTTAGGTCTCTCCAAGGACGACCTCACCCCCGTCAACTCTCCTTTCTGGGGGATTGTCCCCGGCCGATCTTCTCTCCCTTTGGGTGAGATCACTCTATCTGTTCAGTTTGGCACTGCAAAGAATTTTCGAGCTGAGTACATCAACTTCCTAGTGGCCGACTTCGACACCGCTTACCACACCATCCTCGATTACTCAGCTCTGGCCAAGTTCATGGCCATTCCGCACTATTTGTATCTGGTGCTGAAGATGCCGGCGCCTGGAGGAGTCCTCACCTTGCAGGCCAACCTCGCCGTCGCCTACGCCTGCGAAACAGAAAGCCTCACCCTTGCCGAGGCTATCGATCTCTCTGCGTGCATGGAGGCCTACCTCGCCGAGTCCAAGAAGTTGCCAGTGGAGGCATAGGAGATCCCGGCGCTTGAGGCGCCCCCTGCTGCCACCAAGGCGAAGGAGACCAAGGATGTCGATCTCAACACCGGCGACAAGAGCAGGACCGCCAAAATAGGGGTCAATCTCGACCCTAAATAGGAAGGCGCGCTCGTCAACTTCCTACATGCCAATGCCGACGTGTTTGCATGGAAACCTATAGACATGCCAGGGGTACCGCGGGAGTTGATCGAGCACTCCTTGAATGTCTCGCCGACCACCAAGCCGATCAAGCAGAAGCTCTGACGTTTCACGCAGGACAAGAAGGAGGCTATTAGGGTAGAAATAAACCAGCTTTTAGCAGCTGAATTCATTAAGGAGGTGTATCATCCCGACTGGTTGGCTAACCCAGTTCTTGTACAAAAGAAGAATAAAGAATGGAGGATGTGCGTTGATTACACCAATCTCAACAAACACTGCCCTAAGGATCCTTTCGGTTTGCCTCGCATAGACGAGGTCGTAGACTCTACCGCTGGCTGCGAACTTCTCTCCTTTCTCGACTGCTATTCTGGTTATCATCAGATCTCCTTAAAGGAGGAAGACCAGATTAAGACGTCGTTTATCACACCGTTCGACGCTTATTGTTACACCACCACGACCTTCGGCCTCAAGAACGCCCGTGCTACCTATCAAAGGGCCATTCAGCGTTGCTTTGCTAAGCAGATAGGGTGCAATGTTGATGCCTATATCGATAATGTCATGGTCAAGTCTAAGACTACCAACAACCTCATCGCCGACCTCGAGGAAACGTTCAAAAGCTTAAAAGAGTTCCGATGGAAACTTAATCCCACTAAGTGTATTTTCGGTGTTCCATCAGGTATACTGTTGGGGTACATCATCAGCGCCCGTGGCATTGAAGCAAATCCAGAAAAAATATCGGCTGTCATTAACATGAAGAAGTCGACCAGCGTGAAAGATGTTCAGAAGCTTACGGGGTGTATGGCGGCTTTAAGCTGCTTCATATCATGCTTGGGGGAAAAAGGTCTTCCCTTCTTTAAGTTGCTAAAAGCTAATGAGCGCTTCTCCTGGATGGAAGAGGCCGATAAGGCCTTCGCTGAGCTCAAGTGTTTCCTCACTTCGCCTCCAATTATGACAGCGCCACAACCCGATGAAACTCTGCGGCAACTTCTTGGGTTGTCAGCATGGCCATTGTTGTTGAGCACGAGGAGGCTGGACATGTGTACAGGGTTCAACGTCCCATTTATTTCATCTACGAAGTCTTGAATGAGTCTAAGGCTCGGTATCCTCAAGTACAGAAGCTGTTGTACACGGTCCTGATTATGTCCCGCAAGCTCTGCCACTACTTCGAAACCTATAAGATAGTCGTGGTTACCAAATTTCCACTCGGTGATATCCTCCACAATAAAGAAGCCAACGGCCGCATCATTAAATGGGCGATAGAGCTCGGCACATACTCCATTGAATTCAGGAGCCGAACGACTATAAAATCTCAAGTTCTTGCAGACTTCATCGCCGAGTGGACGGAGATTCAGGAGCCTATCTCGCCCGAGCGCCCCGAGCACTGGAAGATGTATTTTGATGGAGCGCTTAACATTGACGGCGCTGGGGCAGGTGTGCTCTTTGTTACTCCATCTGGGGACGAGCTTCATTATGTCATACAGATCCACTTCCCGGCCTCCAATAATGCTGCTGAGTATGAGGCAGCACTCCACGGCTTCCGCATCGCCGTTGAACTTGGCATTAAATGCCTCTTGGTCTTCGGTGACTCCGCTTTGGTCATCAATTAGGTCAACAAAGACTGGTCATGTACCAGCAAAAAGATCGATGCTTACGTGCTGAGATTCGGAAGCTCGAAGGAAAATTCTATGGCATTGAGTTTCACCATGTTGTCTGAGAAGCGAACCAAGCAGCCGACTGCCTGTCTAAGATAGGGTCAACCAGAGCTTAAGTTCTGGCAGGAGTTTTCGTTTAGGACCTAATGACTCCTACTATCAAGCTGGGGCAGGAGGACGTGGAAACGCCCCCGGCCGAGCAGATAGTCATGATGGTCCCCCTACCAAGCAACGATTGGAGAGAGTAGTTCATCAAACACCTGACTACTACTGAGGTGCCGCCAAACAAAATAGAGATGGAGCGTCTTATTCGCCGCAGTAAGCACTACGTCTTGGTAGATGGGAAATTAATGCGGAAGAACGCGAAAGATGAGCTATTGCAGAAGTGTATATCCAAAGAAGAAGGGGAGCAGTTACTCCTAGAAATCCACACTGGATCATGTGGCAACCACACAGCGTCAAGGAATCTGGTCGGCAAGGCTTTCCGAGCAGGTTTTTATTAGCCTTCTGCTATTGCAGATGCAGAAGCACTTGTCCGACGGTGTGAGGGCTACCAATTTTTTGCCAAGCAGATTCACGTTCCAGCTCAGGCTCTGCAAATGATCCCGGCTTCTTGGCCTTTCGCGTGCTGGGGACTGGATATGATCGGGCCTTTTAAGGCTGCTCCGAGAGGATTCAGATATGTTTATATTGCCATTGATAAGTTTTTCAAGTGGATTGAGTACAAGTCCCTCGTGACAGCTACTGCAAAGAAGGCAGTCGAGCTGCTTGAAGACATTTTTCATAGGTTTGGCTTGCCGAACAGTATTATCACCGACATGGGATCAACCTTCACCGATAGCGAGTTCTGGGATTTTTGTGAAGACCGGTGCAACTCTGTCAAGTATGTCTCAGTGGCCCACCCTAGAGCTAATGGTCAGGTCAAACAGGCAAACGGCATGATATTAGATGCCCTCAAGAAGAGATTGTACGAGAAAGAAGAGAAGCATCCGTGCAGATGGCTCAAGGAGTTGCCGGTTGTGGTCTGGGGACTTCATACTCAACCTAGTTGTAACACTGGTGTATCGCCTTATTACCTGGTATACGGCTCCTCAGTAGTAGTCAGGTGTTTGATGAACTACTCTCTCCAATCGTTGCTTGGTAGGGGGACCATCATGACTATCTGCTCGGCCGGGGGCGTTTCCACGTCCTCCTGCCCCAGCTTGATAGTAGGAGTCATTAGGTCCTAAACGAAAACTCCTGCCAGAACTTAAGCTCTGGTTGACCCTATCTTAGACAGGCAGTCGGCTGCTTGGTTCGCTTCTCAGACAACATGGTGAAACTCAATGCCATAGAATTTTCCTTCGAGCTTCCGAATCTCAGCACGTAAGCATCGATCTTTTTGCTGGTACATGACCAGTCTTTGTTGACCTAATTGATGACCAAAGCGGAGTCACCGAAGACCAAGAGGCATTTAATGCCAAGTTCAACGGCGATGCGGAAGCCGTGGAGTGCTGCCTCATACTCAGCAGCATTATTGGAGGCCGGGAAGTGGATCTGTATGACATAATGAAGCTCGTCCCCAGATGGAGTAACAAAGAGCACACCTGCCCCAGCGCCGTCAATGTTAAGCGCTCCATCAAAATACATCTTCCAGTGCTCGGGGCGCTCGGGCGAGATAGGCTCCTGAATCTCCGTCCACTCGGCGATGAAGTCTGCAAGAACTTGAGATTTTATAGTCGTTCGGCTCCTGAATTCAATGGAGTATGTGCCGAGCTCTATCGCCCATTTAATGATGCGGCCGTTGGCTTCTTTATTGTGGAGGATATCACCGAGTGGAAATTTGGTAACCACGACTATCTTATAGGTTTCGAAGTAGTGGCAGAGCTTGCGGGACATAATCAGGACCGTGTACAACAGCTTCTGTACTTGAGGATACCGAGCCTTAGACTCATTCAAGACTTCGTAGATGAAATAAATGGGACGTTGAACCCTGTACACATGTCCAGCCTCCTCGTGCTCAACAACAATGGCCATGCTGACAACCCAAGAAGTTGCCGCAGAGTTTCATCGGGTTGTGGCGCTGTCATAATTGGAGGCGAAGTGAGGAAACACTTGAGCTCAGCGAAGGCCTTATCGGCCTCTTCCATCCAGGAGAAGCGCTCATTAGCTTTTAGCAACTTAAAGAAGGGAAGACCTTTTTCCCCCAAGCATGATATGAAGCAGCTTAAAGCCGCCATACACCCCGTAAGCTTCTGAACATCTTTCACGCTGGTCGACTTCTTCATGTTAATGACAGCCGATATTTTTTCTGGATTTGCTTCAATGCCACGGGCGCTGATGATGTACCCCAACAGTATACCTGATGGAACACCGAAAATACACTTAGTGGGATTAAGTTTCCATCGGAACTCTTTTAAGCTTTTGAACGTTTCCTCGAGGTCGGCGATGAGGTTGTTGGTAGTCTTAGACTTGACCATGACATTATCGATATAGGCATCAACATTGCACCCTATCTGCTTAGCAAAGCAACGCTGAATGGCCCTTTGATAGGTAGCACGGGCGTTCTTGAGGCCGAAGGTCGTGGTGGTGTAACAATAAGCGTCGAACGGTGTGATAAACGACGTCTTAATCTGGTCTTCCTCCTTTAAGGAGATCTGATGATAACCAGAATAGCAGTCGAGAAAGGAGAGAAGTTCGCAGCCAGCGGTAGAGTCTACGACCTCGTCTATGCGAGGCAAACCGAAAGGATCCTTAGGGCAGTGTTTGTTGAGATTGGTGTAATCAACGCACATCCTCCATTCTTTATTCTTCTTTTGTACAAGAACTGGGTTAGCCAACCAGTCGGGATGATACACCTCCTTAATGAATTCAGCTGCTAAAAGCTGGTTTATTTCTACCCTAATAGCCTCCTTCTTGTCCTGCGTGAAACGTCAGAGCTTCTGCTTGATCGGCTTGGTGGTCGGCGAGACATTCAAGGAGTGCTCGATCAACTCCCGCGGTACCCCTGGCATGTCTATAGGTTTCCATGCAAACACGTCGGCATTGGCATGTAGGAAGTTGACGAGCGCGCCTTCCTATTTAGGGTCGAGATTGACCCCTATTTTGGCGGTCCTGCTCTTGTCGCCGGTGTTGAGATCGACATCCTTGGTCTCCTTCGCCTTGGTGGCAGCAGGGGGCGCCTCAAGCGCCGGGATCTCCTATGCCTCCACTGGCAACTTCTTGGACTCGGCGAGGTAGGCCTCCATGCACGCAGAGAGATCGATAGCCTCGGCAAGGGTGAGGCTTTCTGTTTCGCAGGCGTAGGCGACGGCGAGGTTGGCCTGCAAGGTGAGGACTCCTCCAGGCGCCGGCATCTTCAGCACCAGATACAAATAGTGCGGAATGGCCATGAACTTGGCCAGAGCTGAGTAATCGAGGATGGTGTGGTAAGCGGTGTCGAAGTCGGCCACTAGGAAGTTGATGTACTCAGCTCGAAAATTCTTTGCAGTGCCAAACTGAACAGATAGAGTGATCTCACCCAAAGGGAGAGAAGATCGGCCGGGGACAATCCCCCAGAAAGGAGAGTTGACGGGGGTGAGGTCGTCCTTGGAGAGACCTAACTCGGCTAGGGCTCCAGCGAAGAGTATGTTGAGGGCGCTCCCCCCATCGATGAGGACCTTCCTAAACCACACCTTCTGGATTATGGTGTCCAGAACGAGCGGGAACCGTCCCATATAGGGGATGTCGGCCCACTGGTCGGCCCTGCTGAAAGTAATAGGGTACTCAGACCAGGGCAAATAGTGGGGATCTGCGACGGTGTCATTGGGGGTGACTGCTAGGACCCGCCGAGTGACGAGCTTTCGATCTCTCTTGTTCTTGGTGGCGGCTTGTCCACCGAAAATCATGTTGACTATTTTGCTCAGATCCTGGAAAGCTTTGGCCACGTCCCTGGGACGTTCGCGACCCTTGCTGCCATCGTCTTTCGGATCATTGCGCTTCTTGCTCTGCTCATTGCCGAATGCCTTGGCTAAGCCGAAGCACTCCCGCATTGTATGCTTGCTGTTCTTATGGATCGGGCATGGGCCGTCGAGGAGCTTTTCATGTGCTACATCATAGTTGCGCTTAGCACGAGGCTACTCGATAGAGGCAATAACGTTGTCTGGTCGGCGGCGATGGAATTGCCCAGCCCTCGAGCTCTCCGGTCTGTCAGAATAGCGATGGTCGCGGTCATCATGTCGGCGATTGCGGTTGTCAATGCGTCGTTCCTCGCGGTGATCGTTGTTGTGGCATGGAGGTCTGTCGAAGCGAGGAATCCGGGCAAGATCATCTTTGTGCCGCTGGTTGGCTTCTTCAGCGTCAGCGTACTAATTAGCGTCAGGAGAATCTCTCCAATCGTCCGTGGTGGCTTCCGGTTGAATTTTGAGTGGAGCTCGTCGTGATGATAAAGCCCTCGGACAAAAGCGGAGATGACTTCGGTTTCACCGATGTTGGGGATTCGGTTCCTCATTTCAGAGAAACGCCTGATGTAGCTCCGAAAGAGTTCTCCGGCCTTCTTGTACACCCTTTCCAGGTCATGCTTAGTGCCTGGTCGCTCGCACGTGGCCATGTAATTCTCGACAAACATCCTCTTGAGATCATCCCAAGATCCGATGGAGTCTGGCCCAAGACTTGTGAGCCAGTTCATTGCGGTAGGCTTGAGCATGACAGGCAAATAATTTGCTATTATGTCGGTGCTTCCTCCGGCGGTGCGAACAGCAATGGCATAGCTGGTAAGCCACTGCTCAGGGTTAGCGTGGCCATCATAAGGTTCAACCCCAGCGACCTTAAAACCAATTGGCCACTGGACGGCCCGCAGTCTTACTGTAAAAGTGCGTGGCCCCTCAGAATCTCCGGTGATGAGTGGGGGATCGCCGACCACCGGTACGATGGGGTTACCAGCAGTCGGGACGATCGACCGGAGGGCATCGCCAGGGTTGTCAAACTCTTCATCATACTATTGTTAGTGAGCACTTTCATCTTCATGACGCCCGTTACGGCATCTCTCGATGCGATTACACGCACCACGACGGGCATTGAGGTGGTCACGGACATCGCCAATATGCTGGTTGACCTCCTCGTTACCATGGTTGGCTCGAGCCCACCGTGGAGGCTGGTCGGGGTTGACAATGTAATTGCCTCTTGACCCCATCTATAGATACTGTCCGCCGCCCCCTGGGCGACGTAGCGCGGAGCTGTGTGCATGGCTTCCCACTGCTCGGTAGGAGCCGTGAGGTTGTCGGCTCGTGGAGTGATGGCGACTTGGGTTGGCGGACGCCGTCGAGTGGGAAGGAGCGTGCTCGTTGCGGAGCTGGTTAACTTGAACCTGGGCTACTTTAAGTAGCACCCTGACTTTGAGGACCTCCGGGGTCTGTGGGAGCCGGTCCAGGTCGTGATTGGCGACGGCCCAAGTTGGCACTTGGTGTCTGCTCAACCACCTGGTCGCTGACCGTGAAGAATTCATGCTCGAGGTTACGAGCGATGCGCTGAACACCCCTGGGGTTGCCCTGTCCTGCCTCGCCGACATTGGCAGCGGCGACGGCGGCGGCTTCTGCCTCTTCTCGATGACGTTGAGCACAGTCGGTGTTCCTAGCTTCACATGCAATTCGCTGAGAGCTGGTCTCCCTGTCACGAGCAGCACTATCAGGGCTGACCATGAACAACTCCCCGGGGAAATGTCTAGGCGGAGTGGAGGTGATGATGGCGGTGCTGGTGGAGCCTTCCAACTCCGAATCTGGTCCTTCCTCTAGGATGGTATGTAGGGAATCATCCAGGAGCTGGTGGATATACACCATGTTGATCACTGGCGCGAGCTGATCGGCCTTAGGCAGATTAATCATGAAGAGATCATCGACGTGATCGCGCTCCACCGGATCCGATGAAGCAATGATGCAAGGCACTCTAGTAGGTGGAACCGGCATTCACCAACCTGAATGGATAGGAAATCGGCATGTTCCCCTTAGGGGCTTCATAATCCGCAAGGCGCAGACCTATCGCGGGGAGTGGTTGGCATTGCACTGTGCACCCTCTTGGAGCTGCCGTGATTACTAGATCTGAATCTTGCCACTTCGGACGTCAGACACGAGCAGAGTGCTCTGCGATAGCAGCACGGCGACCTTGGAATGCAGGAGCTTGGTTACTTGTATGAGACTGATCTAAGACCAACTCTGCAAGGGACAGGCATTCGGCTAAGCCGTCGGTGACCCGATTGAAAGATGCGATCATATCGTCTTGGTCAACGGGTCTCCTAACCCGGCGAGGTGCCGAGATCAGAATTGTAGTTGCAGCCATTAGCACTGATCG
>JAHUYU010000227.1:0-25578 GCA_030439765.1 Tripidium arundinaceum
TGTAGACAGGTCAGAGATCATACCAATATCTCAATACAAACCAACAGAGCACGGGACGTAGGGTATTACGTCACACTGACGGCCCGAACCTGTATAAACCTTGTGTCTTGTGTCTCTGTTACCATCCGGTTCCTGATTACGCGCACCTCTACCAATCAATCTACCATCGTGGGTATACCCCTCGGTGGACTGCCGACCATATTTCGTCGACAGTGACCCTGCCACTGTTGTCCCATTTGCTGAAAAGAACTATCCATGTGTCCCTGCCATTGTTGATCCATCTGGTGCATCTGATAGTTGACTTGTGCAAAACCTGCATTTATGTTGGCTTGTATGGATGCAAATCAATGGATCAAAGAAACATGGAGGGGGCACCCAACCATGCATGCCATGTTGTTGTGGGAAGTCAGGCTATGGTGGAGGCATGTTTCTTGCTTGTGCATTTTCATTGTTATGATCACCATTATTATCATCACCGAGGTTGTCATGTCTAGCTGCCTGTGCCTCCTGCTGTCTTGCTAGCCGTGCATAGTATTCATCACCTAGATCTAGGAATAGGGTCAGTGGCCTAGCAAAGAATGTTCTCTTATGAGTTGGGAAAGGGCTATATGATTTGTGTTATGTATTGCAATCCCCTTCAAATTTTGTCTTTACAAGAAGCAATGACATGATGTAGGAGGCAAAGTAAAGCCTTGTCTCATTGCTCAGCTTTAGGGAGTTCATCTAATCAAGCATAAGCCTTGGAAATATTGATTTTATGCCTGTACATGAAATTATATATCACATTCCAGTAGTGGCCTCTGATTGCATCATCATTTCCCCGTTTAGGCATGAAAAGTTGCTCTAGCCACTTTGTTGATGATAGCCGGGTGATGCCTCAAGCCTCTATCCAATCGCACACACTTAATCCTTGTGCGACTATGCTCATAGAATTGGGCATACTCTCTTTCTGCAAGGACCTCTTCATTATCGATAATGATGCTGCCAGCATTGAATTTATAGTCCAACTGATTTACAGTGTAGAATTCCATAAATGATGCTAAGTATTGCCTCTTCCCTGTCATCTCTTCTTTGATAAAGTCAAGTTCCACTGTTGTAAGGAATTGTATCATAATCAAGTCGATCATTCCAGTTGCATTTGTGTTTCAAGAATTCCATAATTCCTTAGACTTGAAATAACTCAATCAACCCCACCGTCTGAGGGTATTCCTTTAGAAAGTCCAGTGCAATGGTTTGTTGATTATGCACATTGCATCCCAGCATGTGACCAAAGAAGACATCTAGCTACACTTTGGTATGAAACTGAGGAATCACTAAGTCATTTGCCTTGTCAAATTGAGTTACCCTTATAGCAATAGTATATTCAGGAGCTCTCCAATTGTATCTTTGTCCATCATAAGCAAGCACATTGAACTATGTATCATCCTCATTGAATTGATTTGATGTAGCTCCAGTAGCTGAACTTTCACCAACATCTTCATTTGAGTCAGGAGCATAATCAGGATTTGGATTGTGTCTTGGCCTTTTGTTTGCTGGCACCTTCTTTCTACCACAGCTAGTGATACTATTGACGGTCGCTAACGTCAACTATAAACCATCGATTTAACCTGCATTTATCCTCAAAGGCGGTGGAAGCTTCACGTCGAAGGAGATACCGAAAGGGTGTCCCCACTGGTCGGCCGACCCCACCTTTCATCCACTCGCGTTG
The DNA here is from genome assembly GCA_030439765.1 of Tripidium arundinaceum. Classification (NCBI taxonomy): domain Eukaryota; kingdom Viridiplantae; phylum Streptophyta; class Magnoliopsida; order Poales; family Poaceae; genus Tripidium; species Tripidium arundinaceum. The sequence goes on from JAHUYU010000227.1 coordinate 1,709, forward strand.
ATCTTTGGCGGTTTGTCTTTGACAGTGGATTAGAGGCCCGTAGAGTCGGTTTCGTTGCGGATAAGATTGATTTGTGCTGACGGTATGTCCCACTTGATCCGTTTTCTGATTAAATCCTCCTACATTCACAAATTCACCAAAACTTGTGGAACTTGTTAATTTAATCCTCTACACCTATGTTGGTGATTGATTTTGAGGATAAATGCAGGTTAAATCGATGGTTTATAGTTGACGTTAGCGACCGTCAATAGTATCACTAGCTGTGGTAGAAAGAAGGTGCCAGCAAACAAAAGGCCAAGACACAATCCAAATCCTGATTATGCTCCTGACTCAAATGAAGATGTTGGTGAAAGTTCAGCTACTGGAGCTACATCAAATCAATTCAATGAGGATGATACATAGTTCAATGTGCTTGCTTATGATGGACAAAGATACAATTGGAGAGCTCCTGAATATACTATTGCTATAAGGGTAACTCAATTTGACAAGGCAAATGACTTAGTGATTCCTCAGTTTCATACCAAAGTGTAGCTAGATGTCTTCTTTGGTCACATGCTGGGATGCAATGTGCATAATCAACAAACCATTGCACTGGACTTTCTAAAGGAATACCCTCAGACGGTGGGGTTGATTGAGTTATTTCAAGTCTAAGGAATTATGGAATTCTTGAAACACAAATGCAACTGGAATGATCGACTTGATTATGATACAATTCCTTACAACAGTGGAACTTGACTTTATCAAAGAAGAGATGACAGGGAAGAGGCAATACTTAGCATCATTTATGGAATTCTACACTGTAAATCAGTTGGACTATAAATTCAATGCTGGCAGCATCATTATCGATAATGAAGAGGTCCTTGCAGAAAGAGAGTATGCCCAATTCTATGAGCATAGTCGCACAAGGATTAAGTGTGTGCGATTGGATAGAGGCTTGAGGCATCACCCGGCTATCATCAACAAAGTGGCTAGAGCAACTTTTCATGCCTAAACGGGGAAATGATGATGCAATCAGAGGCCACTACTGGAATGTGATATATAATTTCATGTACAGGCATAAAATCAATATTTCCAAGGCTTATGCTTGATTAGATGAACTCCCTAAAGCTGAGCAATGAGACAAGGCTTTACTTTGCCTCCTACATCATGTCATTGCTTCTTGTAAAGACAAAATTTGAAGGGGATTGCAATACATAACACAAATCATATAGCCCTTTCCCAACTCATAAGAGAACATTCTTTGCTAGGCCACTGACCCTATTCCTAGATCTAGGTGATGAATACTATGCACGGCTAGCAAGACAGCAGGAGGCACAGGCAGCTAGACATGACAACCTCGGTGATGATAATAATGGTGATCATAACAATGAAAATGCACAAGCAAGAAACATGCCTCCACCATAGCCTGACTTCCCACAACAACATGGCATGCATGGTTGGGTGCCCCCTCCATGTTTCTTTGATCCATTGATTTGCATCCATACAAGCCAACATAAATGCAGGTTTTGCACAAGTCAACTATCAGATGCACCAGATGGATCAACAATGGCAGGGACACATGGATAGTTCTTTTCAGCAAATGGGACAACAGTGGCAGGGTCACTGTCGACGAAATATGGTCGGCAGTCCACCGAGGGGTATACCCACGATGGTAGATTGATTGGTAGAGGTGCGCGTAATCAGGAACCGGATGGTAACAGAGACACAAGACACAAGGTTTATACAGGTTCGGGCCGTCAGTGTGACGTAATACCCTACGTCCCGTGCTCTGTTGGTTTGTATTGAGATATTGGTATGATCTCTGACCTGTCTACTAGGAGACCCCTGCCCCTCCTTATATACTCTGAAGGGACATGATTACAAGTAAAGTATCCTATTTGGTACAATACAATAACCGTGCGGTGCATGCCGACCAGTGCCGTGCGCCGCACGCCTTCGTCTTATGGGCTGGGCCACCTCTGATGGTGCGGCCCATGTACCATCTTGTGGTACCCGAGGGAATATCCCCCACAGCTAGTCCCCGAGTGCCTTGTATCCTTCTGACGACGCCGTCTTGATCAAGTCCGAGCAGGTGAAGTCGACGCCGACCAGTTTAACTTGAAGCCGAACAGTAGAAGAAAATCGACGCCGACCAGTTTAACTTGAAGCCGAGCAGTAGAAGAAGGCGTCCGACCAGTTTAACTAGTAATACGAGCGGAGATAATTGAAGTCGACCAGTTCAACTGGTGATCCGAGCGAAGATAACTGAAACCGAACAGTTTTACTGGTTCGCAGACCTCGGACTCAACTAAGTAAGGCTTGCCAGAAGGATGTAAGGGGCTCAAAATAAAATTTAAAATTCTCCACCTTAGGCGAAGTGTAGCCACTTAGACTCCTTAGTCAATAAGGAGGGTAATCAGAAATAGAGCACTACATTCACCGCCAGGTGAAGTGTAGCCACTTAGTCCCCGAGCCTGGTAGTAGGTGACTTGGTCACGTGGTGCCAGGGTCTAAAAAAGAAAGAAAAAATCTCAACTCGGTTGAGAAAAAGTCTGTGACTCAGCCACAACGCAGACCCCGAGCTCTGCTGAGGGCTCAATCACCAGCTCTGTTGATGGCAAAATATGCAGCTCTGCTGCCGACCAGTCCCCAGCTCTGCTGCCGACCAGTCCCCAGCTCTGCTGTGGGCCCGAAGCGTAGTCCCCAGCTCTGCTGTGGACCTAGTCCCCGAGCTCTGCCGAGGGACATATACGCAGCTCTGCTGCCGACCAGCCCCAGCTCTGCTGTGGGCCCGATCCGCAGTCCCCAGCTCTGCTGTGGACGCAGTCCCCGAGCTCTGCCGAGGGACATATACGCAGCTCTGCTGCCGACCAGCCCTAGCTCTGCTGTGGGCCCGATCCGCAGTCCCCAGCTCTGTTGTGGACCCAGTCCCCAAGCTCTGCCGAGGGACATATACGCAGCTCTGCTGCCGACCAGCCCAGCTCTGCTGTGGGCCTGATCGCAGTCCCCAGCTCTGCTGTGGACGCAGTCCCCGAGCTCCGCTAAGGGACATGTATGCAGCTCTGTTGCCGACCAGCCCCAGCTCTGTTGTGGGCCCGATCTGCAGTCCCCAGCTTTGCTGTGGACCCAGTCCCCGGCTCTGTCGAGGGACACATACGCAGCTCTGCTGCCGACCAGCCCCAGCTCTGCTGTGGGCCCGATCCGCAGTCCCCAGCTCTGCTGTGGACCCAGTCCTCGGGCTCTGCCGAGGGACACATATGCAGCTCTGCTGTCGACCAGCCCTAGCTCTGCTATGGGCCCGATCCGCAGTCCCCAGCTCTGCTGTGGACCCAGTCCCCGAGCTCCGCTGAGGGACATGTATGCAGCTCTGCTGCCGACCAGTCCCCAGCTCTGCTATGGGATCAGAGCGAACCGAAGACGTAGCGAAATCTGACCACCAAGGGAGACCTTTGCCCGAAGAATCCGAACACCAATGAGTCCTTAGCTTAGCTGGCGTGCCCTCAGCACAGATAACGATGAAGCCCACGTGACGAGTAATCTGACCAACTGGTCGGCGAGCACTGAGCAGTTCAGCAACTGGTCAGCGGTGAGGTGAGCGTCGATCGGTCCAACCAGTTGATCAGTGGTGAAGACCGACTGCCAGGTGGTGCGACCACCCGGACAATGATCTTCTTGCCCTTCCCGAGTGATCCAGTCCCCGAGCGTAAGCTCGGCAACCAAATCTTGCCTCTGAAAAATATGGAGAACGGGTAGTACATGATGTACAAAATAAAATATATGAACTCTGGAGAGAAAATCAGCACTGATGAAGAAGCTTATGCAGCTCAGCTGTCAGCTGTTGACATGAACACTCAGTGTTCTTTTGTAGATGTGTTTATTATGCAGCTCAGCTGCCATCTGTTGACATGAACACTCAGTGTTCCTTTATAGATGTGTTTATACTCAGTATAAACATATGACCAGTTAATTCATCATTGAGCCCCCAGCCCCGGCTAGCCAGTAGGTCCGGAGCGCGAGGCGCGGAGCCCAAGCACGCGTAAGAATACCAGCATCACCGGGGAGCCACTGCCGACCACCCGTAACGTAGAGCGCGGAGCTGCATGCACGTGTAGGGAGGAGCCGGAGACAGGGCCGTCTCTGGAAAACGCAAGTGAGAACGTAACTGTTCGTCCATCCGGTTAGCGAAAGCGTATGCAATTTTTGAGATGGTATACGTGGAGATAAATGTCGTTTGGAGAAATATCCGGAGATATATGAAGAATATTTAGAAAAATATTGAAGGTTGACTTAGCTTGATTGAAACCGGGTGGAGTAGTTGGCGTGTCACGATGTTCGAGTAGATAAACGTGGTTCGAATGGCTCGGTTGACGACTTGCTTGTGGCTCGACGGCTCGCTTGTGGCTCGGACGGCTCGCTTGTGGCTCGACGGCTCGCTTGTGGCTCGACGGCTCGCTTGTGGCTCGGACGGCTCGCTTGTGGCTCGACGGCTCGCTTTCGGCTCCGACGGCTCCCTTGTGGCTCGGACGGCTTGCTTGTGGCTTGGACGGCTCGCTTGTGGCTCGGACGGCTCGCTTGTGGCTCGACGGCTCGCTTTCGGTTCCGACGGCTCGCTTGTGGCTTGGACGGCTCGCTTTCGGCTTGGACGTGATCATTGACAAATCATGAGAGCTTTGATCGGCTGCTGGAAGATCGTGGAGTGGTGACGACGATGAGATCGATGTTGTCGACGAGGGCTGCAATTGGGGCCATGAACCGTTGGGGTCGCTCCTCAGCTTCATGCACCACGTCGCGCCGCCGGAAGTTGCCCTCGACGGATCGAGTCCATCGCAGATCGCCAAGCGATGCCGTCATGACGCTCATTGCATGTCGTCGAAGAAGACCCTCATGATAATTCGGGTTACCGTGGATCGCCACAGGATGCTGAGGCGGCGACGAAGATCCGCAGTGAGTCGTCGACGAGAGCCGACGTAAATATTTGTTTTGAGATCCATCTGGTTCGCCATGGGATCAGCACGCACACCCCCTACCTGGCGCGCCACTGTCGACGAAATATGGTCGGCAGTCCACCGAGGGGTATACCCACGATGGTAGATTGATTGGTAGAGGTGCGCGTAATCAGGAACCGGATGGTAACAGAGACACAAGACACAAGGTTTATACAGGTTCGGGCCGTCAGTGTGACGTAATACCCTACGTCCTGTGCTCTGTTGGTTTGTATTGAGATATTGGTATCATCTCTGACCTGTCTACTAGGAGACCCCTGCCCCTCCTTATATACTCTGAAGGGACATGATTACAAGTAAAGTATCCTATTTGGTATAATACAATAACCGTGCGGTGCATGCCGACCAGTGCCGTGCGTCGCACGCCTTCGTCTTATGGGCTGGGCCACCTCTGATGGTGCGGCCCATGTACCATCTTGTGGTACCCAGGGGAATATCCCCCACAGTCACATGGATAGAAGCTTTCAACAGTTTGGGCAACATATTAAGACTAATGTCTATGATCCTGTCATGACTAGCTTTTAGACTGTCCAGCAGGGGCTACACAATGACATTGATTCTACCAGCTGTCAGTTTAGTAACATGTCAACAAATGTGGAGCAGCTATCCCAGAGGCAAGAACCTTTTGAACAGGGGTTCAATCAGTTCACTGATCATTTCTACTCAGTCTATCCTAGACCTGTGCCACCTCCTCAGAGACCTCACTTTCCATATCCTTATCCGCCAAAGAGGCCTCCACATGACTATCCACCTCCACATTGCTACCCCTCCTCCACCATATGACTATCCTCCTCAGGCGTATTACTCACCACCACCTCCACCTCCTGGCCATCATGATTAAGTTCACACTTTTTGGTCAATGTCATAACAAAGGGGGAGAAATATTGACAAAGGAGCAGATTTGAAAATCATGGTGGTTGGACTTGATCATGAGATTTGGTTTTGTATGGACTTTGGCTTTGTGGACATTTCTTTGTGTTGTTGCATTTGTATTGGACATTACATATTTGTGTTGCATTTGCATGGACCCAGCTTGTAATATTTAATAAGTACCTTGTGTGGTGATTTGCTAGAACTATGTTGTTTGATGTGATGAGCATTGGTTTTCATATTTGATATATGTTATGCTCTAATATTTTTGTGAGATACATGTTCTAGAAGTTGTGGTTTTCTAAGGATGATTATATTGTTCATGATAAAAAATGGTATGCATTCTTTATTTTGTATACCTCAGTTACCACTTTGTAAGGAAGACTCTGCCAAATTTTTCAAAACCATGCATGAGTCTATTCTACTACAAATAGGTCATCGACCATCCTATAGTCATAGAACTGCTCCATGATATACAACTCACTGCCAGCATGAGCAACTCAGAACTGGGCCTCAAGTGCATCCCACATCTCCTTGCTCGTAGGCAAGTCCATGTACAGTCTACTATGTTATCTGCCAGTATACTGATAAGAGCACCTTTGAACAAGTTATCTGCCACATTGAACTTACTCTCTTCCTCGGCATATAAAGCAGGTTCAGTGCACTTTCCCTTGATCACATGCTCATAGTGCATAGCAGTAAACCACAACAGAGCGTGCACATGCCATCTCTTGTAGTTGGAGCCCTCAAGTGGAGATTGTGGTTTAAGTGACGTAGCAAAGCTAGCAGTCGAAAAAGACCTATTAAGTTTTTAGATTGTTCAATATTTAGTCTTGTTATGGCATGCTTTAACCTAGAAATAAGACATTACAGACATCATGACATAAACGAGCATGAGCAATCCATTCATCATGTATGCAGATCTGCTAGCGAACAAGCTAGTAGCAGATCCTACCAATAGATCCATAGCGCACATAACCAAATGTGCCAAATATAAGTTTAGATTATACCCTTGGGTGGAACCCGTGTCGGAGGCAAGGGAACATTGTTACCATCAGACTGAGTCATGATGGCCTACTCTAAGTAGTCGATCTAGGCTCGATGCGGGAGAGGTATGCAGTGCAGTCCCACGAGCAATTGTCGAAATAGTCATCCGCTCGAGGATGAATGCAGCCGTTGGATTGAGCTAAGGTCGTCGGAATGGATAAGAGCAGTCATGCAGATATCCTCCCCAAAAGCTTGATCGTCCGCCTATCCTTGCAGGTACACAAGCGGACGGAGCTTTGGAGGCCTACTCGCCCAAGCCCCTTGTAGGCGAAAGGGATGTAGGCTGGAGATCGCAGAGAGCAGCACATGACCAAGAACCAACCCTTGTGCCCCTTGCTGACCAATGCCTTTACCATCTCACATTGTGCTGAGCTCCAAAAGGTGGCCCAACACATCATGTCTGTCGCGGCCTGGCTCGGCACAGCACGAGATGGCATGACGCACGTGTGTGGCCCCCAACTCTCCTCCTCAACTTGTCTATAGGAGTACACACTAGCTTCCTATTTAAGTTGAGTACCTTGCTAATGGGTTTTCCATGTGGTACTAATCCCACTCCCACTTAGCACTAATAGTGGGCTTTTGGAATTCTTTGATTAAATTCTAGATTATTTATGGGCCAAGCCCAATTAATCCAACGGTGCCAATATCAACAACCTGCTATTTGATTGAGACCAATTTGTCAGACATCCAACACATCAAGATGCAACATGGCCATCATGCGACTACAATCCAAGTAGATGGAGAATGATGTCTTCGTTCAGGGGGTCGGAGGGCGACGAGATGATGATAACCATCGTCTCTGCGCCTCAATGTTTCATGCTAATATCATGTTTAAAGAGGGTGCCGGTTTCTTTTATCAATAGCATCAATCATGGTGATGAGTTTCCTTTTTCTACTATCTTTCTAAGTATTCTTATTTGTTATGTCATTTATGACATTTAATTAAGTCTCAAGTCAAGGGGGCTCTGTCATTACTGTGAAACATAGACAGTCAGACTCTCCCATGTGGGCTGATCTGCTAAAAGTCAGGGATATCTATTGTCAAGGCAGATGTATCTTTGTCAATAATGGACATAGAACACTTTTTTGGCAGGATACATGGCTATATCATAACCCTCTATGTATGATCTATCCTGACCTCTTCAAACTCTGTGAGCAAAAAAACATTTATGTTTGTCAAATGATAAAGGGTGAGGTACAGATTACTTTCTGCCGTTGGTTAGTGGATGACTTAAAAGATAGTTGGGACAAGGTTGTCCATGATGCTCTTCTGTTTCCTTTAAGTGATGGACAAGACAAAATTGGATGGAAATTGGGTAATAAAGGTAGATTCTCAGTTAAATCCACATATAATGCCCTCACTACTAATGAAGGTGGTCCTGCCTTCAGACATATCTGGAAAGGGAAGATCTTTGCCAAGCTTAAAATTTTTCTATGGCTTGTTGAAAACAATGCCATACTTACTACAAACAACTTGATTAAGAGAAACTAGAAAGGTCAACCCTCCTGCTATTTCTTTGACCAACCTGAAACTGTGAATCACTTAGTATTCTCTTGCTATGTGTCTAAAATTGTTTGGGCTACCATTGTCACTTGTTTGGGAGCTTCTGACATCCCTCTAAATACTTCCCAAAGCCGGAGCTAGTGTGAGAAATGGCTTCCAAATGGTAAAAAAAAATTATGTTGTGGGCATTGCTGCCATTTACTAGGCAATATGGAAAACCCGTAATAAAGCATGTTTTGATGGAAAATTACTGAATAACCCCATTGAGACTTAATTTTCGAACCGAGGGCAAGCCCCATTTCCATTAGAGAATAACGGAAATACAACATAGTTTAGAGTGTATCAGAAAGCAAAAGGGATAGCATGAACAGGTTTAAGACTACATTAGCACCACCAGATTGCTAACTAGCGAAACAGAAGGCAACATATTCATATCACCAGAAAATAGCTAGACCGACAACAGCCAACCAAAAGGATCCTAAGCTTGATCACTTCAAACCGCCAGGTTCTGTTCAGCATCTTCATCTTCATTGGCATCCCGAAGCAACCTAATCCTGACAGCGCCAGATAGGGGGGCTTGGTCAGCAGTTGATCTTGAGCATATCATTGATGCCTTGAATAAGCATTTCCTTGTATTCATCGCTTTGAAGGCCTGCCTAGAATCTCATGAGCACACAGGCATGGCATATAATCTCAATGGGGTTATTCAGTAATTTTCCATCAAAACATGCTTTATTACGGGTTTTCCATATTGCCTAGTAAATGGCAGCAATGCCCACAACATAATTTTTTTTTACCATTTGGAAGCCATTTCTCACACTAGCTCCGGCTTTGGGAAGTATTTAGAGGGATGTCAGAAGCTCCCAAACAAGTGACAATGGTAGCCCAAACAATTTTAGACACATAGCAAGAGAATACTAAGTGATTCACAGTTTCAGGTTGGTCAAAGAAATAGCAGGAGGGTTGACCTTTCTAGTTTCTCTTAATCAAGTTGTTTGTAGTAAGTATGGCATTGTTTTCAACAAGCCATAGAAAAATTTTAAGCTTGGCAAAGATCTTCCCTTTCCAGATATGTCTGAAGGCAGGACCACCTTCATTAGTAGTGAGGGCATTATATGTGGATTTAACTGAGAATCTACCTTTATTACCCAATTTCCATCCAATTTTGTCTTGTCCATCACTTAAAGGAAACAGAAGAGCATCATGGACAACCTTGTCCCAACTATCTTTTAAGTCATCCACTAACCAACGGCAGAAAGTAATCTGTACCTCACCCTTTATCATTTGACAAACATAAATGTTTTTTTGCTCACAGAGTTTGAAGAGGTCAGGATAGATCATACATAGAGGGTTATGATATAGCCATGTATCCTGCCAAAAAAGTGTTCTATGTCCATTATTGACAAAGATACATCTGCCTTGACAATAGATATCCCTGACTTTTAGCAGATCAGCCCACATGGGAGAGTCTGACTGTCTATGTTTCACAGTAATGACAGAGCCCCCTTGACTTGAGACTTAATTAAATGTCATAAATGACATAACAAATAAGAATACTTAGAAAGATAGTAGAAAAAGGAAACTCATCACCATGATTGATGCTATTGATAAAAGAAACCGGCACCCTCTTTAAACATGATATTAGCATGAAACATTGAGGCGCAGAGACGATGGTTATCATCATCTCGTCGCCCTCCGACCCCCTGAACGAAGACATCATTCTCCATCTACTTGGATTGTAGTCGCATGATGGCCATGTTGCATCTTGATGTGTTGGATGTCTGACAAATTGGTCTCAATCAAATAGCAGGTTGTTGATATTGGCACCGTTGGATTAATTGGGCTTGGCCCATAAATAATCTAGAATTTAATCAAAGAATTCCAAAAGCCCACTATTAGTGCTAAGTGGGAGTGGGATTAGTACCACATGGAAAACCCATTAGCAAGGTACTCAACTTAAATAGGAAGCTAGTGTGTACTCCTATAGACAAGTTGAGGAGGAGAGTTGGGGGCCACACACGTGCGTCATGCCATCTCGTGCTGTGCCGAGCCAGGCCGCGACAGACATGATGTGTTGGGCCACCTTTTGGAGCTCAGCACAATGTGAGATGGTAAAGGCATTGGTCAGCAAGGGGCACAAGGGTTGGTTCTTGGTCATGTGCTGCTCTCTGCGATCTCCAGCCTACATCCCTTTCGCCTACAAGGGGCTTGGGCGAGTAGGCCTCCAAAGCTCCGTCCGCTTGTGTACCTGCAAGGATAGGCGGACGATCAAGCTTTTGGGGAGGATATCTGCATGACTGCTCTTATCCATTCCGACGACCTTAGCTCAATCCAACGGCTGCATTCATCCTCGAGCGGATGACTATTTCGACAATTGCTCGTGGGACTGCACTGCATACCTCTCCCGCATCGAGCCTAGATCGACTACTTAGAGTAGGCCATCATGACTCAGTCTGATGGTAACAATGTTCCCTTGCCTCCGACACGGGTTCCACCCAAGGGTATAATCTAAACTTATATTTGGCACATTTGGTTATGTGCGCTATGGATCTATTGGTAGGATCTGCTACTAGCTTGTTCGCTAGCAGATCTGCATACATGATGAATGGATTGCTCATGCTCGTTTATGTCATGATGTCTGTAATGTCTTATTTCTAGGTTAAAGCATGCCATAACAAGACTAAATATTGAACAATCTAAAAACTTAATAGGTCTTTTTCGACTGCTAGCTTTGCTACGTCACTTAAACCACAATCTCCACTTGAGGGCTCCAACTACAAGAGATGGCATGTGCACGCTCTGTTGTGGTTTACTGCTATGCACTATGAGCATGTGATCAAGGGAAAGTGCACTGAACCTGCTTTATATGCCGAGGAAGAGAGTAAGTTCAATGTGGCAGATAACTTGTTCAAAGGTGCTCTTATCAGTATACTGGCAGATAACATAGTAGACTGTACATGGACTTGCCTACGAGCAAGGAGATGTGGGATGCACTTGAGGCCCAGTTCTGAGTTGCTCATGCTGGCAGTGAGTTGTATATCATGGAGCAGTTCTATGACTATAGGATGGTCGATGACCTATTTGTAGTAGAATAGACTCATGCATGGTTTTGAAAAATTTGGCAGAGTCTTCCTTACAAAGTGGTAACTGAGGTATACAAAATAAAGAATGCATACCATTTTTTATCATGAACAATATAATCATCCTTAGAAAACCACAACTTCTAGAACATGTATCTCACAAAAATATTAGAGCATAACATATATCAAATATGAAAACCAATGCTCATCACATCAAACAACATAGTTCTAGCAAATCACCACACAAGGTACTTATTAAATATTACAAGCTGGGTCCATGCAAATGCAACACAAATATGTAATGTCCAATACAAATGCAACAACACAAAGAAATGTCCACAAAGCCAAAGTCCATACAAAACCAAATCTCATGATCAAGTCCAACCACCATGATTTTCAAATCTGCTCCTTTGTCAATATTTCTCCCCCTTTGTTATGACATTGACCAAAAAGTGTGAACTTAATCATGATGGCCAGGAGGTGGAGGTGGTGGTGAGTAATACGCCTGAGGAGGATAGTCATATGGTGGAGGAGGGGTAGCAATGTGGAGGTGGATAGTCATGTGGAGGCCTCTTTGGCGGATAAGGATATGGAAAGTGAGGTCTCTGAGGAGGTGGCACAGGTCTAGGATAGACTGAGTAGAAATGATCAGTGAACTGATTGAACCCCTGTTCAAAAGGTTCTTGCCTCTGGGATAGCTGCTCCACATTTGTTGACATGTTACTAAACTGACAGCTGGTAGAATCAATGTCATTGTGTAGCCCCTGCTGGACAGTCTAAAAGCTAGTCATGACAGGATCATAGACATTAGTCTTAATATGTTGCCCAAACTGTTGAAAGCTTCTATCCATGTGACTGTGGGGGATATTCCCCTGGGTACCACAAGATGGTACATGGGCCGCACCATCAGAGGTGGCCCAGCCCATAAGACGAAGGCGTGCGACGCACGGCACTGGTCGGCATGCACCGCACGGTTATTGTATTATACCAAATAGGATACTTTACTTGTAATCATGTCCCTTCAGAGTATATAAGGAGGGGCAGGGGTCTCCTAGTAGACAGGTCAGAGATGATACCAATATCTCAATACAAACCAACAGAGCACAGGACGTAGGGTATTACGTCACACTGACGGCCCGAACCTGTATAAACCTTGTGTCTTGTGTCTCTGTTACCATCCGGTTCCTGATTACGCGCACCTCTACCAATCAATCTACCATCGTGGGTATACCCCTCGGTGGACTGCCGACCATATTTCGTCGACAGTGGCGCGCCAGGTAGGGGGTGTGCGTGCTGATCCCATGGCGAACCAGATGGATCTCAAAACAAATATTTACGTCGGCTCTCGTCGACGACTCACTGCGGATCTTCGTCGCCGCCTCAGCATCCTGTGGCGATCCACGGTAACCCGAATTATCATGAGGGTCTTCTTCGACGACATGCAATGAGCGTCATGACGGCATCGCTTGGCGATCTGCGATGGACTCGATCCGTCGAGGGCAACTTCCGGCGGCGCGACGTGGTGCATGAAGCTGAGGAGCGACCCCAACGGTTCATGGCCCCAATTGCAGCCCTCGTCGACAACATCGATCTCATCGTCGTCACCACTCCACGATCTTCCAGCAGCCGATCAAAGCTCTCATGATTTGTCAATGATCACGTCCAAGCCGAAAGCGAGCCGTCCAAGCCACAAGCGAGCCGTCGGAACCGAAAGCGAGCCGTCGAGCCACAAGCGAGCCGTCCGAGCCACAAGCGAGCCGTCCAAGCCACAAGCAAGCCGTCCGAGCCACAAGGGAGCCGTCGGAGCCGACGTAAATATTTGTTTTGAGATCCATCTGGTTCGCCATGGGATCAGCACGCACACCCCCTACCTGGCGCGCCACTGTCGACGAAATATGGTCGGCAGTCCACCGAGGGGTATACCCACGATGGTAGATTGATTGGTAGAGGTGCGCGTAATCAGGAACCGGATGGTAACAGAGACACAAGACACAAGGTTTATACAGGTTCGGGCCGTCAGTGTGACGTAATACCCTACGTCCTGTGCTCTGTTGGTTTGTATTGAGATATTGGTATCATCTCTGACCTGTCTACTAGGAGACCCCTGCCCCTCCTTATATACTCTGAAGGGACATGATTACAAGTAAAGTATCCTATTTGGTATAATACAATAACCGTGCGGTGCATGCCGACCAGTGCCGTGCGTCGCACGCCTTCGTCTTATGGGCTGGGCCACCTCTGATGGTGCGGCCCATGTACCATCTTGTGGTACCCAGGGGAATATCCCCCACAGTCACATGGATAGAAGCTTTCAACAGTTTGGGCAACATATTAAGACTAATGTCTATGATCCTGTCATGACTAGCTTTTAGACTGTCCAGCAGGGGCTACACAATGACATTGATTCTACCAGCTGTCAGTTTAGTAACATGTCAACAAATGTGGAGCAGCTATCCCAGAGGCAAGAACCTTTTGAACAGGGGTTCAATCAGTTCACTGATCATTTCTACTCAGTCTATCCTAGACCTGTGCCACCTCCTCAGAGACCTCACTTTCCATATCCTTATCCGCCAAAGAGGCCTCCACATGACTATCCACCTCCACATTGCTACCCCTCCTCCACCATATGACTATCCTCCTCAGGCGTATTACTCACCACCACCTCCACCTCCTGGCCATCATGATTAAGTTCACACTTTTTGGTCAATGTCATAACAAAGGGGGAGAAATATTGACAAAGGAGCAGATTTGAAAATCATGGTGGTTGGACTTGATCATGAGATTTGGTTTTGTATGGACTTTGGCGGATAAGGATATGGAAAGTGAGGTCTCTGAGGAGGTGGCACAGGTCTAGGATAGACTGAGTAGAAATGATCAGTGAACTGATTGAACCCCTGTTCAAAAGGTTCTTGCCTCTGGATAGCTGCTCCACATTTGTTGACATGTTACTAAACTGACAGCTGGTAGAATCAATGTCATTGTGTAGCCCCTGCTGGACAGTCTAAAAGCTAGTCATGACAGGATCATAGACATTAGTCTTAATATGTTGCCCAAACTGTTGAAAGCTTCTATCCATGTGACTGTGGGGGATATTCCCCTGGGTACCACAAGATGGTACATGGGCCGCACCATCAGAGGTGGCCCAGCCCATAAGACGAAGGCGTGCGACGCACGGCACTGGTCGGCATGCACCGCACGGTTATTGTATTATACCAAATAGGATACTTTACTTGTAATCATGTCCCTTCAGAGTATATAAGGAGGGGCAGGGGTCTCCTAGTAGACAGGTCAGAGATGATACCAATATCTCAATACAAACCAACAGAGCACAGGACGTAGGGTATTACGTCACACTGACGGCCCGAACCTGTATAAACCTTGTGTCTTGTGTCTCTGTTACCATCCGGTTCCTGATTACGCGCACCTCTACCAATCAATCTACCATCGTGGGTATACCCCTCGGTGGACTGCCGACCATATTTCGTCGACAGTGGCGCGCCAGGTAGGGGGTGTGCGTGCTGATCCCATGGCGAACCAGATGGATCTCAAAACAAATATTTACGTCGGCTCCGACGGCTCCCTTGTGGCTCGGACGGCTTGCTTGTGGCTTGGACGGCTCGCTTGTGGCTCGGACGGCTCGCTTGTGGCTCGACGGCTCGCTTTCGGTTCCGACGGCTCGCTTGTGGCTTGGACGGCTCGCTTTCGGCTTGGACGTGATCATTGACAAATCATGAGAGCTTTGATCGGCTGCTGGAAGATCGTGGAGTGGTGACGACGATGAGATCGATGTTGTCGACGAGGGCTGCAATTGGGGCCATGAACCGTTGGGGTCGCTCCTCAGCTTCATGCACCACGTCGCGCCGCCGGAAGTTGCCCTCGACGGATCGAGTCCATCGCAGATCGCCAAGCGATGCCGTCATGACGCTCATTGCATGTCGTCGAAGAAGACCCTCATGATAATTCGGGTTACCGTGGATCGCCACAGGATGCTGAGGCGGCGACGAAGATCCGCAGTGAGTCGTCGACGAGAGCCGACGTAAATATTTGTTTTGAGATCCATCTGGTTCGCCATGGGATCAGCACGCACACCCCCTACCTGGCGCGCCACTGTCGACGAAATATGGTCGGCAGTCCACCGAGGGGTATACCCACGATGGTAGATTGATTGGTAGAGGTGCGCGTAATCAGGAACCGGATGGTAACAGAGACACAAGACACAAGGTTTATACAGGTTCGGGCCGTCAGTGTGACGTAATACCCTACGTCCTGTGCTCTGTTGGTTTGTATTGAGATATTGGTATCATCTCTGACCTGTCTACTAGGAGACCCCTGCCCCTCCTTATATACTCTGAAGGGACATGATTACAAGTAAAGTATCCTATTTGGTATAATACAATAACCGTGCGGTGCATGCCGACCAGTGCCGTGCGTCGCACGCCTTCGTCTTATGGGCTGGGCCACCTCTGATGGTGCGGCCCATGTACCATCTTGTGGTACCCAGGGGAATATCCCCCACAGTCACATGGATAGAAGCTTTCAACAGTTTGGGCAACATATTAAGACTAATGTCTATGATCCTGTCATGACTAGCTTTTAGACTGTCCAGCAGGGGCTACACAATGACATTGATTCTACCAGCTGTCAGTTTAGTAACATGTCAACAAATGTGGAGCAGCTATCCCAGAGGCAAGAACCCTTTTGAACAGGGGTTCAATCAGTTCACTGATCATTTCTACTCAGTCTATCCTAGACCTGTGCCACCTCCTCAGAGACCTCACTTTCCATATCCTTATCCGCCAAAGAGGCCTCCACATGACTATCCACCTCCACATTGCTACCCCTCCTCCACCATATGACTATCCTCCTCAGGCGTATTACTCACCACCACCTCCACCTCCTGGCCATCATGATTAAGTTCACACTTTTTGGTCAATGTCATAACAAAGGGGGAGAAATATTGACAAAGGAGCAGATTTGAAAATCATGGTGGAGGAGGGGGTAGCAATGTGGAGGTGGATAGTCATGTGGAGGCCTCTTTGGCGGATAAGGATATGGAAAGTGAGGTCTCTGAGGAGGTGGCACAGGTCTAGGATAGACTGAGTAGAAATGATCAGTGAACTGATTGAACCCCTGTTCAAAAGGTTCTTGCCTCTGGGATAGCTGCTCCACATTTGTTGACATGTTACTAAACTGACAGCTGGTAGAATCAATGTCATTGTGTAGCCCCTGCTGGACAGTCTAAAAGCTAGTCATGACAGGATCATAGACATTAGTCTTAATATGTTGCCCAAACTGTTGAAAGCTTCTATCCATGTGACTGTGGGGGATATTCCCCTGGGTACCACAAAGATGGTACATGGGCCGCACCATCAGAGGTGGCCCAGCCCATAAGACGAAGGCGTGCGACGCACGGCACTGGTCGGCATGCACCGCACGGTTATTGTATTATACCAAATAGGATACTTTACTTGTAATCATGTCCCTTCAGAGTATATAAGGAGGGGGCAGGGGTCTCCTAGTAGACAGGTCAGAGATGATACCAATATCTCAATACAAACCAACAGAGCACAGGACGTAGGGTATTACGTCACACTGACGGCCCGAACCTGTATAAACCTTGTGTCTTGTGTCTCTGTTACCATCCGGTTCCTGATTACGCGCACCTCTACCAATCAATCTACCATCGTGGGTATACCCCTCGGTGGACTGCCGACCATATTTCGTCGACAGTGGCGCGCCAGGTAGGGGGTGTGCGTGCTGATCCCATGGCGAACCAGATGGATCTCAAACAAATATTTACGTCGGCTCTCGTCGACGACTCACTGCGGATCTTCGTCGCCGCCTCAGCATCCTGTGGCGATCCACGGTAACCCGAATTATCATGAGGGTCTTCTTCGACGACATGCAATGAGCGTCATGACGGCATCGCTTGGCGATCTGCGATGGACTCGATCCGTCGAGGGCAACTTCCGGCGGCGCGACGTGGTGCATGAAGCTGAGGAGCGACCCCAACGGTTCATGGCCCCAATTGCAGCCCTCGTCGACAACATCGATCTCATCGTCGTCACCACTCCACGATCTTCCAGCAGCCGATCAAAGCTCTCATGATTTGTCAATGATCACGTCCAAGCCGAAAGCGAGCCGTCCAAGCCACAAGCGAGCCGTCGGAACCGAAAGCGAGCCGTCGAGCCACAAGCGAGCCGTCCGAGCCACAAGCGAGCCGTCCAAGCCACAAGCAAGCCGTCCGAGCCACAAGGGAGCCGTCGGAGCCGACGTAAATATTTGTTTTGAGATCCATCTGGTTCGCCATGGGATCAGCACGCACACCCCCTACCTGGCGCGCCACTGTCGACGAAATATGGTCGGCAGTCCACCGAGGGGTATACCCACGATGGTAGATTGATTGGTAGAGGTGCGCGTAATCAGGAACCGGATGGTAACAGAGACACAAGACACAAGGTTTATACAGGTTCGGGCCGTCAGTGTGACGTAATACCCTACGTCCTGTGCTCTGTTGGTTTGTATTGAGATATTGGTATCATCTCTGACCTGTCTACTAGGAGACCCCTGCCCCTCCTTATATACTCTGAAGGGGACATGATTACAAGTAAAGTATCCTATTTGGTATAATACAATAACCGTGCGGTGCATGCCGACCAGTGCCGTGCGTCGCACGCCTTCGTCTTATGGGCTGGGCCACCTCTGATGGTGCGGCCCATGTACCATCTTGTGGTACCCAGGGGAATATCCCCCACAGTCACATGGATAGAAGCTTTCAACAGTTTGGGCAACATATTAAGACTAATGTCTATGATCCTGTCATGACTAGCTTTTAGACTGTCCAGCAGGGGCTACACAATGACATTGATTCTACCAGCTGTCAGTTTAGTAACATGTCAACAAATGTGGAGCAGCTATCCCAGAGGCAAGAACCTTTTGAACAGGGGTTCAATCAGTTCACTGATCATTTCTACTCAGTCTATCCTAGACCTGTGCCACCTCCTCAGAGACCTCACTTTCCATATCCTTATCCGCCAAAGTCCATACAAAACCAAATCTCATGATCAAGTCCAACCACCATGATTTTCAAATCTGCTCCTTTGTCAATATTTCTCCCCCTTTGTTATGACATTGACCAAAAAGTGTGAACTTAATCATGATGGCCAGGAGGTGGAGGTGGTGGTGAGTAATACGCCTGAGGAGGATAGTCATATGGTGGAGGAGGGGTAGCAATGTGAGGTGGATAGTCATGTGGAGGCCTCTTTGGCGGATAAGGATATGGAAAGTGAGGTCTCTGAGGAGGTGGCACAGGTCTAGGATAGACTGAGTAGAAATGATCAGTGAACTGATTGAACCCCTGTTCAAAAGGTTCTTGCCTCTGGGATAGCTGCTCCACATTTGTTGACATGTTACTAAACTGACAGCTGGTAGAATCAATGTCATTGTGTAGCCCCTGCTGGACAGTCTAAAAGCTAGTCATGACAGGATCATAGACATTAGTCTTAATATGTTGCCCAAACTGTTGAAAGCTTCTATCCATGTGACTGTGGGGGATATTCCCCTGGGTACCACAAGATGGTACATGGGCCGCACCATCAGAGGTGGCCCAGCCCATAAGACGAAGGCGTGCGACGCACGGCACTGGTCGGCATGCACCGCACGGTTATTGTATTATACCAAATAGGATACTTTACTTGTAATCATGTCCCTTCAGAGTATATAAGGAGGGGCAGGGGTCTCCTAGTAGACAGGTCAGAGATGATACCAATATCTCAATACAAACCAACAGAGCACAGGACGTAGGGTATTACGTCACACTGACGGCCCGAACCTGTATAAACCTTGTGTCTTGTGTCTCTGTTACCATCCGGTTCCTGATTACGCGCACCTCTACCAATCAATCTACCATCGTGGGTATACCCTCGGTGGACTGCCGACCATATTTCGTCGACAGTGGCGCGCCAGGTAGGGGGTGTGCGTGCTGATCCCATGGCGAACCAGATGGATCTCAAAACAAATATTTACGTCGGCTCCGACGGCTCCCTTGTGGCTCGGACGGCTTGCTTGTGGCTTGGACGGCTCGCTTGTGGCTCGGACGGCTCGCTTGTGGCTCGACGGCTCGCTTTCGGTTCCGACGGCTCGCTTGTGGCTTGGACGGCTCGCTTTCGGCTTGGACGTGATCATTGACAAATCATGAGAGCTTTGATCGGCTGCTGGAAGATCGTGGAGTGGTGACGACGATGAGATCGATGTTGTCGACGAGGGCTGCAATTGGGGCCATGAACCGTTGGGGTCGCTCCTCAGCTTCATGCACCACGTCGCGCCGCCGGAAGTTGCCCTCGACGGATCGAGTCCATCGCAGATCGCCAAGCGATGCCGTCATGACGCTCATTGCATGTCGTCGAAGAAGACCCTCATGATAATTCGGGTTACCGTGGATCGCCACAGGATGCTGAGGCGGCGACGAAGATCCGCAGTGAGTCGTCGACGAGAGCCGACGTAAATATTTGTTTTGAGATCCATCTGGTTCGCCATGGGATCAGCACGCACACCCCCTACCTGGCGCGCCACTGTCGACGAAATATGGTCGGCAGTCCACCGAGGGGTATACCCACGATGGTAGATTGATTGGTAGAGGTGCGCGTAATCAGGAACCGGATGGTAACAGAGACACAAGACACAAGGTTTATACAGGTTCGGGCCGTCAGTGTGACGTAATACCCTACGTCCTGTGCTCTGTTGGTTTGTATTGAGATATTGGTATCATCTCTGACCTGTCTACTAGGAGACCCCTGCCCCTCCTTATATACTCTGAAGGGACATGATTACAAGTAAAGTATCCTATTTGGTATAATACAATAACCGTGCGGTGCATGCCGACCAGTGCCGTGCGTCGCACGCCTTCGTCTTATGGGCTGGGCCACCTCTGATGGTGCGGCCCATGTACCATCTTGTGGTACCCAGGGGAATATCCCCCACAGTCACATGGATAGAAGCTTTCAACAGTTTGGGCAACATATTAAGACTAATGTCTATGATCCTGTCATGACTAGCTTTTAGACTGTCCAGCAGGGGCTACACAATGACATTGATTCTACCAGCTGTCAGTTTAGTAACATGTCAACAAATGTGGAGCAGCTATCCCAGAGGCAAGAACCTTTTGAACAGGGGTTCAATCAGTTCACTGATCATTTCTACTCAGTCTATCCTAGACCTGTGCCACCTCCTCAGAGACCTCACTTTCCATATCCTTATCCGCCAAAGAGGCCTCCACATGACTATCCACCTCCACATTGCTACCCCTCCTCCACCATATGACTATCCTCCTCAGGCGTATTACTCACCACCACCTCCACCTCCTGGCCATCATGATTAAGTTCACACTTTTTGGTCAATGTCATAACAAAGGGGGAGAAATATTGACAAAGGAGCAGATTTGAAAATCATGGTGGAGGAGGGGTAGCAATGTGGAGGTGGATAGTCATGTGGAGGCCTCTTTGGCGGATAAGGATATGGAAAGTGAGGTCTCTGAGGAGGTGGCACAGGTCTAGGATAGACTGAGTAGAAATGATCAGTGAACTGATTGAACCCCTGTTCAAAAGGTTCTTGCCTCTGGGATAGCTGCTCCACATTTGTTGACATGTTACTAAACTGACAGCTGGTAGAATCAATGTCATTGTGTAGCCCCTGCTGGACAGTCTAAAAGCTAGTCATGACAGGATCATAGACATTAGTCTTAATATGTTGCCCAAACTGTTGAAAGCTTCTATCCATGTGACTGTGGGGGATATTCCCCTGGGTACCACAAGATGGTACATGGGCCGCACCATCAGAGGTGGCCCAGCCCATAAGACGAAGGCGTGCGACGCACGGCACTGGTCGGCATGCACCGCACGGTTATTGTATTATACCAAATAGGATACTTTACTTGTAATCATGTCCCTTCAGAGTATATAAGGAGGGGCAGGGGTCTCCTAGTAGACAGGTCAGAGATGATACCAATATCTCAATACAAACCAACAGAGCACAGGACGTAGGGTATTACGTCACACTGACGGCCCGAACCTGTATAAACCTTGTGTCTTGTGTCTCTGTTACCATCCGGTTCCTGATTACGCGCACCTCTACCAATCAATCTACCATCGTGGGTATACCCCTCGGTGGACTGCCGACCATATTTCGTCGACAGTGGCGCGCCAGGTAGGGGGTGTGCGTGCTGATCCCATGGCGAACCAGATGGATCTCAAAACAAATATTTACGTCGGCTCTCGTCGACGACTCACTGCGGATCTTCGTCGCCGCCTCAGCATCCTGTGGCGATCCACGGTAACCCGAATTATCATGAGGGTCTTCTTCGACGACATGCAATGAGCGTCATGACGGCATCGCTTGGCGATCTGCGATGGACTCGATCCGTCGAGGGCAACTTCCGGCGGCGCGACGTGGTGCATGAAGCTGAGGAGCGACCCCAACGGTTCATGGCCCCAATTGCAGCCCTCGTCGACAACATCGATCTCATCGTCGTCACCACTCCACGATCTTCCAGCAGCCGATCAAAGCTCTCATGATTTGTCAATGATCACGTCCAAGCCGAAAGCGAGCCGTCCAAGCCACAAGCGAGCCGTCGGAACCGAAAGCGAGCCGTCGAGCCACAAGCGAGCCGTCCGAGCCACAAGCGAGCCGTCCAAGCCACAAGCAAGCCGTCCGAGCCACAAGGGAGCCGTCGGAGCCGACGTAAATATTTGTTTTGAGATCCATCTGGTTCGCCATGGGATCAGCACGCACACCCCCTACCTGGCGCGCCACTGTCGACGAAATATGGTCGGCAGTCCACCGAGGGGTATACCCACGATGGTAGATTGATTGGTAGAGGTGCGCGTAATCAGGAACCGGATGGTAACAGAGACACAAGACACAAGGTTTATACAGGTTCGGGCCGTCAGTGTGACGTAATACCCTACGTCCTGTGCTCTGTTGGTTTGTATTGAGATATTGGTATCATCTCTGACCTGTCTACTAGGAGACCCCTGCCCCTCCTTATATACTCTGAAGGGACATGATTACAAGTAAAGTATCCTATTTGGTATAATACAATAACCGTGCGGTGCATGCCGACCAGTGCCGTGCGTCGCACGCCTTCGTCTTATGGGCTGGGCCACCTCTGATGGTGCGGCCCATGTACCATCTTGTGGTACCCAGGGGAATATCCCCCACAGTCACATGGATAGAAGCTTTCAACAGTTTGGGCAACATATTAAGACTAATGTCTATGATCCTGTCATGACTAGCTTTTAGACTGTCCAGCAGGGGCTACACAATGACATTGATTCTACCAGCTGTCAGTTTAGTAACATGTCAACAAATGTGGAGCAGCTATCCCAGAGGCAAGAACCTTTTGAACAGGGGTTCAATCAGTTCACTGATCATTTCTACTCAGTCTATCCTAGACCTGTGCCACCTCCTCAGAGACCTCACTTTCCATATCCTTATCCGCCAAAGTCCATACAAAACCAAATCTCATGATCAAGTCCAACCACCATGATTTTCAAATCTGCTCCTTTGTCAATATTTCTCCCCCTTTGTTATGACATTGACCAAAAAGTGTGAACTTAATCATGATGGCCAGGAGGTGGAGGTGGTGGTGAGTAATACGCCTGAGGAGGATAGTCATATGGTGGAGGAGGGGTAGCAATGTGGAGGTGGATAGTCATGTGGAGGCCTCTTTGGCGGATAAGGATATGGAAAGTGAGGTCTCTGAGGAGGTGGCACAGGTCTAGGATAGACTGAGTAGAAATGATCAGTGAACTGATTGAACCCCTGTTCAAAAGGTTCTTGCCTCTGGGATAGCTGCTCCACATTTGTTGACATGTTACTAAACTGACAGCTGGTAGAATCAATGTCATTGTGTAGCCCCTGCTGGACAGTCTAAAAGCTAGTCATGACAGGATCATAGACATTAGTCTTAATATGTTGCCCAAACTGTTGAAAGCTTCTATCCATGTGACTGTGGGGGATATTCCCTGGGTACCACAAGATGGTACATGGGCCGCACCATCAGAGGTGGCCCAGCCCATAAGACGAAGGCGTGCGACGCACGGCACTGGTCGGCATGCACCGCACGGTTATTGTATTATACCAAATAGGATACTTTACTTGTAATCATGTCCCTTCAGAGTATATAAGGAGGGGCAGGGGTCTCCTAGTAGACAGGTCAGAGATGATACCAATATCTCAATACAAACCAACAGAGCACAGGACGTAGGGGTATTACGTCACACTGACGGCCCGAACCTGTATAAACCTTGTGTCTTGTGTCTCTGTTACCATCCGGTTCCTGATTACGCGCACCTCTACCAATCAATCTACCATCGTGGGCCCCTGTGGACT